>JAUMGZ010242303.1:0-20767 GCA_032359645.1 Pododesmus macrochisma | reverse complement strand
TTTAGAGAATCGGAAACGGCGCGGTAGTACATTTTAACACCATACCTATTGAATCACATCAAGTCTGCGCTTTTTCAGATACCAAATTTTGACACGAAACTCTTACATCCTATGCGTTTAAGTTAGAGCCAAAGTTTGAAATAATTTAAATTCCACAAAATATACTTTTTTTTATTCCATCACGTTTTTATTGTGTCTCAAAATTTAACAATTTTCTTAAAAAATGAACATCAGAAAGTTGATATTTTTATGAGTTTTTTTTTTACTCAGTCTGCTGATTGACTAGCCCCGAAAGTGATTGGCTCCCAGTTGTTGGGCACTTTCTGAACCTGTATAAAATACCAATCTCAGGGAGTATGTGGGTGAATGGATCGAACTACTTCATTTATTTCAGATCCCATAATGCACTTCCAATCGTATATAATTTCTGTTTTGGTGGAGTTTTTGTCCCAAACACCATGTTCCTCTACCAACACTCGCCCCCTTTTGGTTCATATACATTTGATCAAGTTTTTGTTGATTCTAAATCCATTTTCTCTTGAGCACCCGGTGATCATGGTTGATTCGTAGCTAGACCTAGAATTCACGACGAGGTCCACTTACAAAGATAATTGGATTTTGTCTCTTGTAGATATTATATTTTATGTTGCCCCGTTTTTAATTTGCAAGTTTGTAGTTTAGACCCCCTTAATTTTTGTTAGGTTTAAAGCACATTTTCTTTAACCTCTTTCTTTGTGCATCCTTTATAAACTCTTGTTACTTAGGAAAATACAAGAAATCCTCAGGACCTAGTTACCAAAATCGTACACAATTGTTCTGTGTTGAATGCTGAACATTTCTCTTTTTTGAATAGATGTTCAATTTCGGTGTCAAATTTAAACTTTCCAAATATTTTAGAACGATTTTACCTTTATATTTCGTTGTTTTATCACTGTATTTTTACTGCCCATTTCCACTTCCTCCTTTTCATTCGTCATCATTTTCTGCTCTCTCTCTCTCTCCCTCTCTCTCTCTCTCTCTCTCTCTCTCTCTCTCGTATCGTGTAGTACATGCAGTACTTAAGATTACACTGCCTGACATTGAATAATTATATAGGTATTAAACAAAAATTGAAAATCATTTACGTTTTAAATCCCGCAACCACAACATTGCAGCATCGTCACACGCGTGAACTTTGATACTTCACAAAGTTGTCATAACTGAATAAAACCGAATAAAACACGGTAAGATAAAACAAGCCGCAGCATTATGACTTCAATTTTTATTATCTAAGCAACATTTTGATAAGGATATTTCAATCATCCGGCTTTATCAAAAAATAAAACACACCGTGGCGCCGCTGTTGATGTGCCCTGGAGCGAGCTACAAGATCTCAGCGCTTCTGGGGTTCTTTCCGAGGTGAAAATAAGTTTCCGAGATAAAATACGGCTTATCTTTGGAAATCTATATCAAAAGCAAAGATAACTATCATCATTTACAATTTAATCTCCGACCGTAAGTATAGCAGCAAGAAGCCTATACAAGAGTAGATATATAAATACCGAACTATTTTTAATGTAGGATATAGCAGTAGGCCAGCGTTGACCACAGACAGACATTAAGATTATAATTTATTTCCTGGATAACTTAATGTGTTCTTTTCCTAGTTTCCTGGCTGCCTGCACAGTAAATCAACCACTCCAACAAATCATGAATTTAAATTTGATACTGACGAAAAATACGTCGTACATTTAAGATGTTTTATACTAAAACGTATCGATTACGTGTTAGGGTTTGCAGCCATTAGGGCGAACGAATAAGAAAAATGGTCTGTCATATGAAAATAATTAAAAAGCGTTTTGATTTGTAATATTTTGACCGAAAAAACACAAGATAAATATAAAAGAACAAACTAATTCTGATTCAAACACAAGGCTTGACTGTAAGTTGACAGAATACGGACATGTGAAATCAGTAAAAAAAAAACATTTATTTGACGGTGACACTGACCGTAGCTCAATTTATCTCAAAAACTCTAGAGACAAAAAAAGAAGACGTTTTAAAAGGTTTAAGAACTGATGAGAAATTATGATCTGATGAAGATTGAGCGTTTCCAACTTTTTTCAAAAAGAAGACAAAATTAAGCTGCCTTTGTTCTTATTAGTATCTTGTGTTGGCAGCATCTATGCTTTCGGGTCGTCTAAAGTTTGCAGCGCCCTCTACTCAGATTATTTGCTGATTCTCTCAAAAGTTTGTTCAGAATTCGCCAAGAGTGACAGTTTCCTTTAACTGAATGTTATTATTTCCAAGGTAGCAATGAATTAAAGTTTGTTTTTAAAAAATAATAACGGAACAAATATTCCAGAATATAGTTATTTTCCGCAATAATTAAATCAGGAAAGCGCATGAATGTTAAAACGTAATCTTGAAAATAACTAAACAGACAACCCCCCTGTCGAGACCATATGGCCGAAATGGAGGGGATAACAGCCCCAGATAATGACACATTTGGGGTCAAAATTCTCAAGTTTGGTCTGTAAGTAACATGTAGAATTAGTACATAATTAATGGCGTGGTGGTCTCGCGAGATTACATCAAGATTCACGGAGATTTTGGATTAAATATGATAAAAAATTGCTCTAGCGGTTTACTCAACCAATCCTGGTTCTAAAAGAATATTAAAAATGATGAGTGAAAAAAACATTATTTTGAGGAGATTCCTATCAATTTAGAAAAAAGCACCCATAAAACAGATGAATAATTAGATAGTGTCTGTACATGCGGACGATGTGTCGTGTGAACATCCGGAAAAGTTCAGTCCAAGAATGTATAGAAAGAACAAGGAGAAGAAGGGTATAATCAGACGAAAACTACAAATGAATAAAAAAAATCATCGTCAACGTATGCTGAGAAACAACAAATACAGCCCCAAAAAAGTCAAAACTAGTAATACACGCTGATCGAGATACACATCTTATGGTAGGGGAAAGTCTGTCAATGATGGTCTTTTGGGGGAAATTCTTCATTCAACTGTCTTCCTTGAACTAAATAAACCTTGTTTGGAAAACTGAAATTCTATAGTGTTTTTTTTTATTGTTTTTGTTCGTTAATTAATTTTTCAATAAATATAATAACGCAAAGAAAGAATACATATATTTTAGCAGATTAAAAATAAATAACGACTACTAACGGCTCTCCGTATTTTTCTTTTCTTTTCGTGCGCGTTCATCTTTTTAAGCTTATTGGAGTTATTTTATCCTAGTACTGTCCTAAAGACTTGGTTCAGTCCAAATAATCCAGTTTGTTGGTACTATTTACAAATATTTAACATTTCTTTGAAAATATAACACAAAAAACAACAAACAATCAAACAAAAAACAGAAAAAACAAAGCAAAAAACAAAACAAAAACAAAAAAGACGTTTACTGCCGTTTTCATACTAAAACTATACTCACGGTCTTAATGTTTAATTAATTTTAAAAAATTGATTTCTTTTTCTCCTTTTTTTGGACAAAAAACTTATTAATATGTACATATCAACAACAGCAAATGTTTTGAAGTTAACAATGAAACCTCGTAGAGCACTTCTATAAATATTAAATGGATACATATATACTTGTCATACAGCAAAGATAAATGAAGTATTCTGGTTGGTTAACTTGCCAAACTACATACGGCTATGTTCGTAATCTGGACGGGGTACATAAAAGCACGCGCTATTTTGCACGGTGGGGGAGTTAATTCTCATTACAAAGCTGTACCGGAAATAAAATTTTATTTTGAAAATAAAACACTACGCTTAAAAACAAAAATGTAATTTGTTTTCTATAATTTTAATATTAAAAACAAAGTACTTAACTTAAGCAGAAATGAGTTTATTATTCCTGACATTATGATTGAAACTAAAGTTGCTGAAATAACTCTCTTTCAAAATTATCATGGCTTTGCAGTATGACCAATTCGCTATACGGGTTTTCAGCAGGATACAAGGTCTTATGTAAAACTGTAAAACTAATATATATATATATACACATTTACCGTCAATTTCCAGTGTTGATTTGTAGAAAAATGGATATAAAATTCGCTGAAAAGGTCAAACATATATCTCCCGGTTCTTATTGTTTATTTCTTTATCTATATGGTTTATACGTACGATCTTCGGTCTCCCCTCGTCACTGAGGCCTTGAATTTGAATATTTCTGGGACAAGCCTCTATTTTCGATGTAACAAAGTTAACAGTGATTGTGTGTGATCGCTGTTTTCCCCGAGTACTCCGGCTTTTTTCCCGCCAATCCACCAAAACAGCTTTGATATAGAAATGATATTCTACCGAAAGTAGCCATTAGCAACAATGAAAATACTACAGTAATTTTTCGCTTTCTCTGCCTTGTGTCGTCTTGTCACCTTTAGTTCTTTTGTGACGTTATAACAATTGTTTTGTTTGTTTGTTTTATTGGGACTTAATGTCTCTTGAACTAATGTCTAGGTCATATCTAGACGGTTTCTGCTTCTAACAGTGCGCACTTATGGTAACATTATAGTGCTGTCACACCGACATATCATACCACAGACACGTTGACATGATCATGTCATATTATCCTGACACGGAGTAAACCAGTCCTTCTCCTACCCAGAAATTTTGAGCGTTTAGCAGGAATCGAGAAGATTTCCTAATAATTTTAACGCCTTAGGTTTGACTTGTTTTAAAAATGGTAGCAGCACACACGTACATATACATTATAGACTATACAAAACCATGAAAGTCACTTAATGACATCAACTTTCTAATGTCAAAACCTGTAAATCAAGAAACAAAGCAAACGAAATTTTACTTTTTAATTGAAGAATGAAACCATTAAATCAAACAAATTGAATTTCCACAAAGAATACAACTGTTAAAAAATCCATGTTTTGTTACAATAAACCAGCAAAAGTTTTTACCAAAGTTCAAATAGAAAAGTCAAAAACAAATCGTGTGTTTATCTTAAAGCACATACTTCTCTGAAATCAGGATTGTTTTTATAATTTGGAAATCGTAAATTGATTTCTTTTGATGTGCGTTGATACATTAATCCTCATTAACGACCCCCTCGTGAAACCGTTAAATCACCAGTCAGCTTTATCAATATTTAATGATGCACAACAACCTTATTTACAAATTTCATTATCGGCTTGCAATAAGTGATGGTTCAATTTATAATTTCAGTAGCTCTATTCGTATACGGCTGCGTCCTTATAAAGACGACGTCTCTTCCTCGTAAATTAAGACTAGGAGGTATCATTTCCTTTCCATCGACCTCCATATTGCGACTTGTGCTTTCTGGGTAATTTAGTGGAGCTCTCCAGCCTCGGAGGTATAATTATACTATTTTACACAGTCGGAAAGAACGCGATCTCTCGTCGCTTTTTTACAAGATAGATTCTCAATGAACATTGTTTGTATGTCGCATATGAAGCATTCTTTCTTACTACTGTATGTGACCTTTAATAGTGCATTCTGCAATTAATTTCAAATTGTTTTACAATTTTTGATTAAAATGTTCTAGCGTAGACGTCTGCAAATATTTATATATCCTTTGCTTCTTTTATTCATTTAACCCAAATAACGTAAGGTTTGACTGAGCTCTTAATATTAATATAAACTTTCAAAACTGAAACGGGTCACCCAAATATATAATATCTATAAAGAATAGAATATAGAATATAATATAGAATAGAATAGAATATAGAATAGAATAGAATATAGAATAGAATATAGAATAGAATAGAATATAGAATAGAATATAGAATAGAATATAGAATAGAATAGAATATAGAATAGAATATAGAATAGAATATAGATTAGAATATAGAATAAAAAATAGAATATTGTTTACTGTTTAAACCAGGGCCCCTTGGGGAATATTACTTATAACAAATGTGACAAGATAATTATACAACAATGTTATACAGGATACAATAACAGAGACAATATTATTATACTTAATTACACATTAAATATATGAGATTCTTTAAAACACAAATGGCATAAAGGGATAATCTTAAACAGAGGATAATTTAAAAATAAATTAAATAAAAACAATAAACTTTTCTCCTTGTGCTCTACGTGTTGGGTGAAATAACTATGTTAGTACTTATAGATGTCCCAAGTACATACAAGTTATAGATGTCCCAAGTACATACAAGTTATAGATGTCCCAAGTACATACAAGTTATAGATGTCCCAAGTGCATACAAGTTATAGATGTCCCAAGTACATACAAGTTATATAGACAATGTTAAGAATATCAAATGTGTCCACACACCCTAATTAAATACATACTCAACAGTGGATAAATAAATTGTTGTTTGTGACTAAACATACACCTTAGATGAATTGTCACAATGAAGAAGACACCAAGAGTCGATCCTATATGGCTAAACTGACGAAAAACAAATTCTCTGTGCGAGAGAACCTCGCCCAAGATAATAGGCATGGCTATGAATCAACCGTTATCAACGGACACACGAAACATAAACAAGATCAAACCATGCTACAGGTGAGGTTCAGACGAGATATGTTAGAAGGGTTATAGGATTAGAAGGGTTACACCACCCAAGCATTACTGTGGAAATTATTAATGGCCTTGTCTACAATTAAGGTGAGAGAGTAGTCAAAGTAGAAACATTCAAAATATTCCACTTGGCAGCTGTTTTTGACCACCGAGTCCTCGTCAGCAGAAAAGACACCGTACTCTGTGTGTGTGTGTGTGTGTGCGTGCGTGCGTGCGTGCGTGCGTGCGTGCGTGCGTGCGTGCGTGCGTGCGTTTTTTTTTTGTTCATTTCCCGTTTTCAGTGCTGTAAGCAAGATAAATCGCTCCTGTTCTGGTTTGTGTATTTTTTCCTGTGATTTTTCTTTGGTATTAATTATTTGATGTGGTAAACACAAGCCTTCGGATTAATCATTAAATATTTGTTGTGCCAATTTTTATAAACGTTTTGATTTTACGCTTGAATGATCAATCTAAAAAAATTATCATTTAAAAAAATAATTGGCAAGCACACATTGTCACATCTGTGAAGCAAGCGAAAGTGTTGACTTAGTGAGTAACATGCAGAGATCAATCTAATCAGCTTTACCATAAACAATTTGGAATAAGGACAAGATGTTTCGAAGTGTCACCCAAGGCGTTTTGGCTCTCCGTGGAGAGTGCAGACAAGGGGAATAACCAAACAATCACGTCTGTCTATAAACCTCTTAACACGATTAATTTGGAATTACTAATTATAGAACTTCGTTATCTTGTGATAAGTTTACGGACAGCTTTTTCTAATTTTGTAATTTATAAAAATTGCACAAATGGACAAAAACGAGAAGATTATTAAAATAAAAATCGCCATTAAATTATAAGTCATTATATTCGACGCAAAACAGAATCATTTTCTCGCCGTGTTAAACATAATGATGAAATGTTTGGGGATCGTGTCTGAATTCGCAAATTCAAAGATTCGATGTCAAACTGTGAACACGGCAACCTTTTTCAAAAATGCGCACGCGACCAGAGATTCGGAACAGTGGGTTAACAGAGGAAATTCGTTAAATCCTACCGCGAACCGTACCAAACTTGCCATTTCTCAGCACATGATGAAGCGCGAGACTTCTGCCTTCCGTCATGCGCAGCGGGGTTACTTTAGCTACTTCCTTTAATGCCGGACTTAATGTTCTTTCCCCATTATCCCCGATTAACAAAACTAATATCGCACGATCCAAATGCGCAATTTCTTGCTGCAGAATCAAATCAATTTTAATTATGTATTGGTAAAATTGCATTGAAACATAGAGTTGTCGGGTCAATGATCGCCAATTGATGTTGCCATCGAATTTTATAGCGAAGCATATTTTATTAATAATTGTATTGAATGAAATTAATCAACTTTTAAAATCTATAGAACAAGTAGAGGTGCTATGTACAAATGCAACTAAGGTGTTACTTTGTTATTACTTAATCTACATTGATGGAGAGAAAAAAACAAACTATGACGTATATGCCTCTGGTAAATGCAAGCGAGAGTAAAAATCGAGTTCGGTAATTGGTAAATATATGGAAGCTTACTGGTGCTTATTTAATTTACGTAACGACATCCTCATTTACGGAGACGCCATTTCTTCTTGCATTGGCGTTATAGATATACTTAATAGATGTCCTCGTAAAATGGTTAGTGTGTTTGATTGTTATCTACGCATATAAATCTCTTTAAAACTACACACAGAGTACGACAACAAGCGAATAACGACGACAATATGTTCGGAGCTAATTGAACCAATGTCATATGTTTCAGCAACTTCTTGGCATAGATAGAAAGAAAGACAAATCCAATATTGTAAAGTCTATAAAGAGACGATATCGTTGTAATAGTAGAATTGTTTAAGCATGTTTGAGTCCTTTGTCTTTTTTTTTTAATACTTGAGAATAAACCTTCTTGAAACACAAGGACAACGCAACGATTTGTATATTCTAATGTTATGTATTTGATTTATCGAGATCTTGCCTATTCTTAATACCTTTCCCCTTCGAGCCCATTGACGATGATTGATTTGGAGCTTGTCTGGGGTCAAGAGCGAAAACCTCTCTCCCATTTAGTTGATTTGACGTCATTTTTAATTGCCAGTCACAGTTAGCTAGTTGATTTTTGATGAAGTTATTGTTTGTTTGTTCTATTGATCCTATTTCTTCTTGTTTTATACATTTAGATTTATTTAATTTGCTCATTACTACACTTTTTCATGTGACATAATACTACTGTGTATATACACAGACCGAATCTTAATTGCCAGACATTTTCAATAAAGAACTTCATTTCCTTAACAGACAATGTCAATGTACAAATACATTGTCTTTATTTTAAGCGATCAACAAAGGCATGTTACCAGGACTGGTAAAACATTAGGATTGTTTCAAAATAGAATCTGCTTTTACATGGAGTTCAATGGGAAATAATTCAGATACTTAGACCATTATAAAAAATGATTCTACAATAGAATGTTTGTCCATGAGGTACTGCATTTAATAATTTTTCTTATAAGCAAAAAAAAGAAGGGGTCACCAGACAAATGATGATAAGGAACCGTCTCAGACGTAAACTTGTGAGCTAAAAATACAATTTTTTGACACAAAAACGCCTTATGACCGATCATATATTCAATGTTAACATTTTCCAGTAGCAGTGTTTTCAACAACAAAAAATTGCAGACCACGTGTTTTTACATAACATCAAACTTATCATTTTATTATTCTATCCAATTTGTGTTCAATCGTGACTAAATTTGTGTACGGCATCTGGAAATCAGTGCTGCGCAGTTTACATGAACGAAAACTCGAACTAGATTCAGCCACCTTAAAACCCATAAGATTCAATTGAACGTTCTATTCACGTTAAAATCTCTTTTTTTTGTTTATAACAATGCGAAAACGAGAAAAACTATTCATGGAAATGATTATAATTGTCTTGAATCTAGAAAATTACAAAAGAAACTTCTATCCTCTGACTGTTGTAGAGCTTTGATCAATTTTCATTAGATTTGGTGTATTCTGTTTCTACTATAACCGTACAAAATTACGTTGCCACAATTGTGGTCGTGGAAGGTTCGTTCCCCATCCCTTTTTTGTGTTCCATAAAATTTATCGAGGGTTTCTAAACTCTCCTATAAATTCAAATAATATAACATTTTTGTCATAACTTTTGGACAGTTTGTCTGATTGTCATTTATTATAGAAGATATGTGCCTCTGTTTTGAATTCTTGTGCTCAACTTCGTAAGATATTTTTGTTTTCGTGTGTTCTAATCAAATTGTTGAGTATTTAAACCAAACACATTCGGATTTACAGTTTACACATTAAAGTAAACTCCTTGTTTACTTATTCTATCTTACTGGATCACCAGCAGACACCGGTGAACAAAGTTTATTGAATACGACCACACAAACAGATAATAACTTAATATTACTTACATAATATATACATGTAAGCAATAATGCCATTCTAAAGCTATCGGCGTCATGCAAGGAAATCCACATGTCCCAAAATCAGCGTTAGTGTTCATTTAAACTGATTTAGTGCCAAACTTTACATAACAAAAACCTCAAAATCGAGACTGATGATGCAACACAAAATACTATCTTGTATTTATACAGTCAACCATTACATCTACTTTAAGTTCTACGATTACACCTGCCAACAAGTCTTGTCTTCATTTAGGTATGTTTGCGTACGTTTGACTTGAAATGAATTTGTATGATCTATTTCACACCATACATTTTCCTGCTGATAGCTTCAATGATGTCACCACTTCTCGCGGTTGGATCCCGGTGTCATTGTAGGATTATTTATCCTCGTCTGTTGTCGTTAATAACGATAAATATACATGATTTATGATTATATGTGAATAAAGTCGCGGTCATTTGTTTGATAAGTCGTGATGGTGATTTGTTTACATGTTACTAGATTTCACCACCGCCAATGAAAGTTTTTACAATTTCTAGATTAACTTGACATACTGGAAGACGCAATTGTCCGTTTGCCGGTTGGTGGTGTCTTTTTCTCGGTAGGTTGCGCGTTTGGCATTTCGATGATATGTATTAGAATGTCCAAATTGTTCTTATGAGGTTCCTTAATTGTAATTGAACAAGGGAGTAACAATCGCATTTTTTTTAACGCAATTCACTATTATTTGCTGTAAACAAGAATTAAAAAAAAACTTATTTTAAAGTTAAAACAAATGCCATGGAAAAAAACGATTTTTCAACAAAAATGGCATAAAGTCTTCATAAAATTGTTTTGTTAAAGGGGTAAGATAAAAAGGCAAATTTATAACTGATAGAAATAACATTAAAGAATGAAGAAATTGTAATCTAAATATTGCAAAAGTACAATTTTTTACACCGGATAGTTCGAGGAATATCCCAAGCAGGTGACCGTGACCTAAAACGCTACATAAATTAGTTTACACGATTAGGGAGAGCGAGATAAAGTTTAATTGTTATATTTTATTGTTTCTTGAGACAGACTTTTAGAAAACTGAATATAAGACTTATGTGTTTTGAATGATGTTCGACTCATGTACTTGGCTAGAATTAATCATTAAACATTTTACATAGGTCACTACAGGCTCCATTAGGCCGGAGTTTACTATTATATTTTAATCAAAATGAGAAGCATGACGTTTTCTAAATTATTTTCTTATTATTATTTTGTCAACAATAAAATCAACATTATTTCAAAAATGCGTTTAGGAGGTGTATTAAACAGTTTCCGTAGACAGATTACAACTTAAAATGAAATCGATAAACTTTTGTGACAGTGACAATTAGAAATAATTACGAACAGATTTTTGACAAGTTTTTTCCATTTTATCGGATGGTTTAAAACGAAGTTTCTTTGAAAAGCGTGAGACAAAACTATGATAGATAATAGTAGCCAATTTTAATAAGACAAATATATGGAATACACCGGATTATATATTTGACTAATATTTATTCATTTCAGCGTCAATCGTTTCAATTAACTCGTCCGAAATGTAATAAAGCTCTCCAAAGGCGCTAAAATTTAACGCCAAATGTAACCATTCTGTAAATTCTATCAACCGTACGGCGTTCAATTTGTATGCAGACTTTCTATATAAAACAGTTAAAACCTCACGAAAAAGCAGCAATTTGTAACTTTATTAGTTATTTGGGTTATTCTTGCCCAGTCAAACATTAAAGTTTTCGGAGATAAAATTACAATAAAAGTGATTTATGTTCCGGGATATTTATCAAGTGGGCTGCTAGTTCATTAGATTTAGTTCTATACGCTGGATTCAATTGTTGTTTTCACGGCACTTTCTTTTATGGCGTAGAAATACGAACTATAAGGATAATTAATGGCCGAGATTGATGGATCTATGGTGTTCTTTGCCGGAAATTTAAAGGGAAATTGTTTGCGGAGTGATTTGGTCTCGTTTCCATTTACCATCACTGTCAAAAAGTGCAACCTAATACTAGAAAATAGTCTGAGTTACTAATATAAAGCGGGTTTGACAATTACGCTCATTCAAATGTTTTGGGTATAGTAATTGCAAGCAAAAAGAGCGTGTATGCATTAAATGATTGATGCTTCTAGAAGCATGCTTCTGTAATCTACGAGAATGAAGATTTGTGGTATTCAATTAAAGAAAATGAGAGAGAGAAAAAACGTAACTTGAGAGAGAAAAAACGTAACTTGAGAGAGAAAAAATAATAAAAGCCAATAAGAAGACAGGAAGTGTGAAAAAGGAAAAAAGTTGTATTATTGACTGTAGAACACGGGGTCTGTACAAGGAAAGTAATAAGGCAATGCTCATGGAAAACAAAACGAATGGAATATTCACAATGGTAGATAGCGACAACCGATTTAAGAGTAACAAAAGTAAAACAAGAGGCCCAATGGGCCTTAACGGTGTCCTGAGTAATCCAAGTCAAATATTTTTAACAGTTATGCCCACAAAAAAATTATAAATTTGGTCGAAAAGGCCCAGCGGTTCTTGAGAAAAAGTCAAAATTGTGAAGAAGCATACATATCAAATATGAAAGTAATCAGCAGAGCATTGGTTCGTGAGAATTTATTTTTTAAAAATTAACCTTATATTACCCTTGTTTGCCCCCGTATGGGACTCCTATGGGGCCAGCTCTTTTTATTCGCAAACTGGAAGCATCTAACCATTGGGATACTTTCTATTAAATTTGGTTGAAATAGTCCAAACTATTTTTGAGAAGAAGTCGAAAATGTGAAAAATACCCTTTGTGGACTGAAGCGCCCGCTAGTCTAGTGGTTCGTTTATTTACAGATTTGTTTCTCCGTTCGTAAACTTAGTAAACATTGGCTCAAGAATCATACTTATCAAATATGAAAGTAATCAGAGATTCTGTTTTTGAGAAGAATTTTGTTTTTAAAAAGTAACATAATTTTACCCCTTTTTGCCCCCTTATAGGGCCTCTATGGGGACAAGCCCCTTTGTATTCACGTTTTATTTACGTTCGCAAACTTTGTAACAAATATGAAAGTAATCAGAGCATTAATTCATGAGAAGAAGACTTTTTAAAATGTGTCTAATTTAACTTTTTTTGCCCTTATTTCGCCCCTCTGGGGTCCAGCCCTTTTTTAGTCGCAAATTTTAAGCAGTTTCAACGAAGAAGCTTCCTGCCAATTTTGGCTGTAATTGGCCAAGCCGTTCTTGAGAAGAAGATGAAAATGTAAAAAGTTTAAGGAAGACGCACGAAGGACACATTTTCAACGGACGACGTACGACGAACGACGACGGTCAAAAAACGACCTTTATAGAAAAGAAAGAAAGAAAGAAAGAAAGAAAGAAAGAAAGAAAGAAAGAAAGAAAGAATGAATGAATGAATGAATGAATGAATGAATAAAAAAAGAATCACATTCACTAAATTTTGGGAAAAGAATTTGGGGTCTGTACACACATATTCTTAGTGTTCATATTATAAAGCTAGCACATGAACTGGTTAGCTCGGTATCAGGATAATGTGACAGAGAGCTGGTATTGTGACAAACTACAGTGTGGTATTCCAGAGGGACGGCATTAGTTGGCACTATGATATTTCCGTTGTCCGGAAAAACACAAACTAGCCTGGTGACGGGAAATATTGAAGTTGTTTATTTGATTACATCTCTAAATACAAAAAATAGTGATATCACTAAATCTAATAAGTGATAAATATTTATCGATTTAAAGATATCACTAAATACTAATAAATATTAATGATTTATATAAATCGATTTAGTGATATATCATACAAAGAGTAAGTGACATCATTAAATAGAGAATGATTAAGAATTTTCCGCCTTTCGTTCTATAGTAAGCGAGATAACTCGTACAAAAATGTAGAAATATTTAGTATTCTCATCAGAATATTTGTTTTTACCGGAAAAGGTAGAAACGTAGAAACGTTTCTGATATACCTTAAGAGAATAAAAATTGAACATGCCTTTAAAACAAGCGATCGCATATGAAGTATTGCTATCCCTCACTAGTTATATCTGGTACGGGAAGAAGTTTAGTCCTTAATACGAATCAACAAAATCTTGGTACGGATTGACTTGATGGTGCGCTCGACTGGGATTCGGCTACAGCGCCACTGAACGACTTGGAACAGAGGGGGCCTACTCTATTATGCTAACTTCTAACTTGTAAATTGTAAATTTCAAAGGCAATTTTTAAAAGGCAAATTTTAGATATGGAATTTCGAAATAAAACTATAAATGTATATGTTTGAAATTAGAAATAAGAAATAATAATGAGAAATACAAATTTACATGCATGTTTTAGAAATTGAAATCAAGAAGTTAGACATTTGCGACATTAGAAATAAAGACTTAGCATAATATACTCAGGCGGTAATTCCAATCCATACTAGAACGGTCTTGTTATTGGTTCTTATTCTACACAAAAGGTAAACCAGCGGCGGTGTCCGTGAGGGCTAACGTGTTCGCCTCGCAGCTGGTACACTGGTGAGGAATCCGGTTCGCTGGATCGAATCCCGTTGGCGTCACAACCCAAGGCGTTAAGTTTGGGCACTTTCCTCGCTCCCTGCTAAACACGTAGCAATAATGGGTTGGAGGAGGACTGGTTGGCTCGGTGTCAGTATAATGTGACCGAGTGAGGTATCATGTCAATGTGTCTGCGGCGTGATATTTCAGTGAGACAGCACTATAAAGTCGCCATTAGTGCGCACTGTCACAAGCAGGCACCGTCTCGATATGACCTTAGATGTTGAAAGGGACGTTAAACCCCAATGAAACAAACAAACAAACAATCATTGGTGGTAAAGTTATCATTCATCATGAAACCACCAGTTCTACATATATTACAAGTACACTACTTAACTTAAGTTTACGCCCTTCACATATATGAAGCTTCACCTAAGACCGAACTGCAAATTTTGTGTTTGAAGTTTCATACACACCAACGAATATTAATGTTTGCTGGGTTGTTTAATTTATTTTCAAAATAGTTTATTTTTATAAAGCATTTAAAGTCAGTTACTTTTCGTTAATTAAACCTGAAGCTTATGTATCTTCACAAAGTTACCAAATTTTAAAAATAACTAAAATTTATAATTCGGGGCGAATTATAAATGACTGACGGGCGTTGATGTTTTACAACATCCCCAACTCGTCTTCACATGGGTATTGCTCGGTACAGATATTTAAACAGTGTTTTTGTTTTTTGTTTATGTTATCGGGCTGAGTTCATTTAGTGATATAGGTGTATCAGGATTCGATTTGACTTGTGCTTAGAAGTTATGAATTGTGTTAGGCGCGTTCTTTATTTGCACGGATTTTTCAATCCAAGTGACAGGTATGGATGCTTTTTTAAAACTACATAGCTGTCCACCCCAACTTCGTCTGCATAATAATGAGAGACAATGGGCGATCAGGAGGCGAGTGAATATTTCAATATGTCGCTTGCTTGAAACCATCTAACTAATCAAAAATATTCTTTTTGTGACAGATCATCTAATTATAGCGCTATTATAAAAATTTCGTTTCATTGAAAAAAATTGCTTTCATCGTATCGGAGTGTGTATGTCACTTTAAAATATAAGGTTTTTACGTCTGGGTAACGCATATGAGTAGCGGTTCGTGTCATTTACGGTGTAGCTATACCGTATAAAAATTCTATACCGCATAACATGTTTTCTATGCCGTTAGAATGTTTTTCATGTATAATGAAAATTGTAACGCAATAAAAGAGAATGTTAACGTGTTAATCTTAAGTTCATACTATAGGGTATAGAATTTAATGCATTTCACATCGAAGAGAGTGCAGGAATAACACACTTTTAACGCAATAAAAGTTAATTTTTAAAATAAAGAATTGTATACAGTATGAAATGTGTTTTACACTGTCATGCACAATTTCTCTACGGTACAGCTTTACCGCAAATAACATGAACCGCAACTCATAAAAACATTCAATTTTGATTTGTGTGTTAAAAACATCCTACGTTTACGTCTGGGAAACGCATTCTGTGTTGATTTCATAGTTTAAATACAAGGTTTATAGCTTGGTATGAAGGCTTTATATCTTGGTTACAACGTTTTATGTTTTGGTAACAAGGTTTTATGTCTGGGTTTTAACGTTTTCCGTAAAAATAACAAGGTTTAGTGTATTGGAAACAAGATTTTAATTAAAATCTAAAGATTTCAATATATTTACATATTTCATGTTAATTGAAAACGGATGTTTCAAAGCTTATCTGATCATGTCTTCCAGCAAGTTTAAGTTGCTATGCATTGTGGTATGTGTTCACTTGGCACTTTATATATAGTTTGATAAAAAGGTTAACGAGTAAATCTTAACACATAACATTATCACTACACCAAGAAGGAAAGAAAAACATAAAGAATGGTGCAAAATTTAAGGAAATATCCTGTAATTTGCTCTTTCTGAAATATAAGTTAATAGCATAACATTTGAAAGTATCTTTCTGGTTGAAGCAGATTTTTATTGTGTTGAATGCTACTTAGGACATTACGAGACAGTGACTGCTTTGACAGTGCGCACTGGTGGCAACATTATAGTGCTGTCTCATTGAAATATCACGCCTTAGAAACATTGACTTAATACATTACTACGTCACATTATTCTGACACCTAGCTAACTAACCATTCTATATAATCCAGAATGCGAGTGCTTGAGAAGATAACCTATTTGTAACTTCTGCGGTGTGATGTGACCGTGGATCGAAACCTGCGACCTTCTGCACACATAGCAAACTCTGTCCCAACTGAGCTACCGGAACAAAGTTTTCAAATTCACACGATTGTCGTTTTTATGATAAAATGTTGCATTAGCCGACATGTTTAAATTGTGAAGCTGTTTTATTAAAAGTTTGGTTGAATGGCCAGGACCGATGTATCTGTGAATGCTTACATTCATCATTTCTTAGTATTCCTTGAGTTTAGTCTTATTTCACCTTATTATTTTCTTAGAATCTATAAATGTTGTATGTTCTATGTTGTATATTGTTAACTCAGAAGTCAGAAGACGTAAGGTAGTGAAGAATTAGGGATTTGAATAAGATTTTAAGGAAATTATTATTTTTCTACTCATTTTTCTCTGTAGAAGTTTACATATATTTGGTAATTAATTAATTCGTACGTGTATAATCACAATTAAGAAACCTGAGACTTTAAAGATGTCCTCAATTAAAAATGAACGTTTCATTAGTAATTTTCCACATTGACAATATATACACGAAAAAAATGAAAAATGAAATATTAATCAATTTATTGAAAGTAACACATGTTAACTTTAAAACAAATACCATTTCTATATCGACAGGTAAATAAAACATTTAAAAAAAACCACAAACAAGTTCTGTTTTGATAATATTTGATGAGTTACGTATAGATTCTAGATCTTTTTTTTTAACATGTATCTTATTCGTCTTACCTTGAAATGTTGCAGATTTTATCTTCTTAGTAAATCCGTTCACGTAGAGAATGTTTACATGCTACATAAAACTATTAACAAAGGTTGAATGTAGATAAAAGTCTTGAATACCTACCGAGGTGAGTATACAATGTACTATAAATGACGTACAAGATGATATACCTGCAGGAAACAAAATCACTGTTTATATACAAAAGTTAACCTTCGATAGATCGATAGCCAGCACTTTGTCAGTGGTATTTAAACGGAGCTTTTCACGTTTAAACGAAATTCTAAATGAAACCGTTAAGAAACTCCACAGGAATGTTCACTCCGATCTAAAAAATAGGATTTAGTGTTGAAAAAGTGACACAAGGACAAAACGATGGCCGACAGAACCTACAGAACGTTAGCCCTGTATAAAACCCGTTTCCTGCATTATCTGATATTTTTCTCACGCACGATTTTCCCCGAACAAAAGAGTTTGTTACTTTTTGCTTTTAAAAATTATCAGTCCTGTTAAAATAGTTTCTGTCTTTATAATCATAAATACATTAGACTCCTGATTTTTTTTTTAAAAACACAGTGTATTCTACTGTACGTAATAACTTTGTAGTCAGTATAATGTAGTAGAATGTGTTTACATGAATAAAAGCACGTCTGTCCCAACAAGCATATCTATTAAAAAGATGGAGTGTATCAACCAGTAAAACATATTGATACAAACAAATATATGTGAAGAAGAAGAAGAAGAAGAAGAAGAAGAAGAAGAAGAAGAAAAACAAGAAGAAGGAGAAGAAGAAGAAGAAGAAGAAGAAGAAGAAGAAGAAGAAGAAGAAGAAGAAGAAGAAGAAGAAGAAGAAGAAGAAGAACAACAACAACAACAAAAATAAGAACAAGAACAAGAACAACAACAACAACAACAAGAACAACAACAACAACAACAACAAGAACATTAATTCAATTGATGTTGCGCATGATAACTGGTTTAACGTGTATACTTTTATAAAATATTTGGTCTGGTAAAATAACAGCAACATTATGTTAAATTCAAATAAAACTTTGATAGTGAAACAAGCAATACTTTGGATGTTAAATGTTATCAATCTTGTTATTCTTCACTAATCATGTATTATTACTTTTCAAGAAAATTTTCTCAAAATAAGAAAAATTCAAATACATTGATTAGTCAGCAATTAAAAAAATTTAAAATGTTTGATGAGTGATGTTCTATTTACTGAATTTGTAAGAGCTATTTATCTAGCAATGTTAAATATTGAAAGTTTCACGTTACACTAACTCAGCCGTTAATTCATCACCACCGTAAAAAAATAATCATATACCAGCTATTGAAATTCCTTGCTGATAACATTTTATGTCTATACCCTTAAATAACATGTTTTGCTTAACTGTATTATTAACTATGTACACATGTGTTGGAATAGTTCACAAAGATTACACACAAGTTTACTTAATGTAAAAAGGAAGTGATATATACGTAGGTGTACGTTACTAATTCGACCATCAAATTTGTTACGAAAATGATATATAAATCAATTTAATGTAAAACCTTAACTGATATATCTGTATTATGAATGTTTATTTAATAACATAGATATTCAGACTTAGTGGATACACAACTACGATTCTTTTAATTTGATAATTAAAAAAGAGCTAAAAATATTGACTTCGAAAGCTTGAAAGGAATTCTAAAGTGCATTTTGTTGAACTTGGTTTTAGTTGCAATATAGTGAAGTCTAGTGGCGTTTCTTGTTTCTCCCGACACCTGCATTTTCATTACTGTGTTTAAATATAACACCTTTTCTACAGGTATATTCTATACAGTGTATTATTAAGTGTAGTAGAATGATTCATAACATCATTTGTTAAACGTTTCAAAAGAAAAGGATTTTATTAAAACTGACAACATATTGTTTGATTTATCCTTCATAAAGAGTTAATGTTTATTCTAATGGTCAGGGTTTTTTAATTAGTAAAATAATGAATCATCGTGGTATGATGTTAATCATCCATTGACACAGACTTCTGAGTCAACATGAAATATTCAAAAGATTAGTTTATTGTTATCATAAACGTATCTTGAAAGGTTGTTTAAAGAAAACAGTTTTCAATCAGCTAAAAGCATACACAGTTTTATATTAAAATATTGTGTAGAAATGATTTGGATTCAAATACAATCTATTATAGTACAATGTACCTATACAACTTGATTTAGATGACTCGTGTCTTTATTATTTCCCTAGTTTACGATCGATATAACTTTAATTTACTGTTATTAGTTTAAAACTTTTAGACTGCGTGACAAACAGGATATACTCATATCAATCTAATTGTAGAAACATTATGTGGTTTATAATCGTGTTGTTGCGTAGACATACTGTGATAAAATAAAAGACAATATGTAAGTAAAAATTGTCGTGTGTCGTACATGTAAATCAATACAATGTTCACAGAATAATTACAAATATCCCGTCCTAGCCTTTCACCATATCTTATCTTTTCTTACGCGAGCTCATTAAATCTACTTTTAAATCTCTCCCCTTCACGGCAAAATTTATTGTGAAGTCAACCCTGATTGATGTCAGGTTATGAGTTCTGACACGCTCCTGACGGCAAAAGATATAACATTGGTAAATATGACATATAGATAAGACTTTTTTAAATGTCCATGTGTAACTTAACATATCATTGAGTGGCTACTTTAGCACTTACTGTGTCATTAATCACTGCATGATCGTACACACGAGATTAACTAGCAAAATATAAAACTGTTTTTGTTTTTTGTAACACGAGAACATATCATCAACTTATCACGCATATTTTCAACATCACGAGAAAATATAATCAAAAGTTATAAGTGAAGTTTGTTTGTTTAATTAAGGCTTAATATCACTACCTAAAAATTCACCGATATCCTGACAAAAAAAGGAGAAACAACAAATGATAGAACAGGAATGGAAGCGGCGTCAGGAACGGGAAATAAAAGCACTAGGGATAGTTAAAGAAAGAAGGATGTACAAATGTACCCATGCAATGGCGTTTCCGTCTAGTCTTCTATCCAACTTTCCATGGTTCTTTTTCTTCTGCCAGGGGGTTAACATCCTGAACACCGGCATAATTAAAGAAGTCCAGGTTGTTTGTATGTGTTTGAATTGGTTTTGGTGTCAGTTGACACTTCGTATTACAAAAAGCAAAAGAATTTGGCACAAATTCTTAAAGTTTGTGAAGCCTCCTCCACACACACACACACACACACACACGCACACACACACACACACACACACACACACGTTTTAATACGACAATATTATTTAAT
>JAUMGZ010242281.1:0-10589 GCA_032359645.1 Pododesmus macrochisma | reverse complement strand
AAAATAGATCATTTCTGACTGAAAACTGTGTCTGAACAGTATACCCTTTAGCGTTACTGGTTAGAGTAAAAACGCCAACACAAAGTTCGTAATAAAACACAAGTACTTAAAATGTTCAAACATTTTGTATGAAGCCGTGACGAGAGTTAGAGGCTGGTTGTTGATAGTTAGACTGTTACCGATCCCTCATTCCGATCATCACATACTTGGTCAAAAACATATTGCCATGCGAGGTACTTCCAATGTCTCAACATCAGCCAAGGCTGGAAATATAAAGAAAAAACAGCAGAAACCTTTCTCTTGCAAAACACTTTAAACATAAAATTAAGGGAGGGTAGAGGCGGGTTGTTAATGTGACATTACGAGATATTTTACCCTCTGAAGTTCTTAATATAAACAATGTGTTTTCCAAGTGAGAACCGAAAAGGGATGTTTGTTCAACACCAAGTAAGGGAGATAACTCAGTTCGGCAAAAACAGACCATACTAAAGGGTGCATAGAAGAACGCAATACTCTCCTTTGATAACTTGATTTAATGTCTAGCTATTAAATCCTATTGTCTGCGGAAGTTCCAATTTCAATGTATATACTGCGTAGTCGCTGCTTTAACATTTGACACCGCTTTGTCAAAATTGATTTAAGAATATGTAGCATACAATTAAATATCATTGTAGCGGCATAAAAGGTATACATGTATCTAGAGGTATAGAATATGTATCTCAAGCATATATGCGCTTACAACTTTACCACAGTACTTGAATTTTAGTGGCTTGATGAGTTCAAGTTTTTACTGGACAGAGATTAAAGTTCCTTGTATAATCGTCACAGTCGGAAATGTATGGCACGCGTGGAGCAGGAAATGTTCACTTCTTCGTGGACACACGATTTCGCTCTTAGGTTTGTTCGTTCAATTTTCGTTGAATACATATACATGTACGTATTAGTGTATTATTTTGCCGTTTGCGTTACTGGTTTGCCTTTGTTTTACCTTCCGCCATTGACTTACGACTTTTGCATAGAATCCTGATTTTTCGTAACGCAAAAAGAAAATTATATTACTGGGTACCACTATTTATATTTCATCTGTCTTCCTTATTCCGGTAGAATGTCCATGAAAATGACTTCGTAAAACAAACCTCGGATAATACCTATAACATATCAATAAAACAATAGCAATAACCACTTTATTTAGACATGTATATGGTGACAGATGTACAACTCTTTAGGCATGAAGCAAATATTGTACCAGTATTATATGTATAACGAAGTTTGACAAGTTAAATATCTTCATATCATAGTAAACCATCATTTAATCCCGTGTGGGTGACTCACGGCATTATCAATTATGCTGCTACTGAATTCTATTGAAAGATTAAGAAGACCTTCTTTAGTAGTCGGCGCAACAACAAATCCATCAGCATTGGTTGAATGATAAACGGCCATGTTAAAATGATAACTAGTTGTACTGTTGACAAATTGTTCAAATCGAGACAAAATTGCTTAAGTTATGTTGCGTGTTGATTGTAAATCTTCTGTGATATCCGTTATCCCTTTGAAGGTGCTTTTTGATTTATAGAAATGCATTTTTGATTTATTCTGCATCGAAACTTTTCCGTTTTTATTTGGACCATAATTCTAAATGGCAGACAATCAATGCGTGCTTTACATGTAAAAGGAATGAGACAATTCTTCCATTTATTCCTTCGTTGAAATGTCAATAGGCCATCAAATTAGATTAAGATAAATCACGAACTAAGAACCTGAAGCGCCTAACGATGTTTTGGTTTTATCTGTCATTACAAAAGTCAGTCGATCATTCGATTAATTCATGTGTCATTGGTCAGTTCGTTTGTTTGTTCGCTCTTTAAACATTGCATTAATCTTTTCTTTGCGTTTGCTTTTTATTATAGTTAATCAATATTTTCCAAATTTATTGGTCATTTTGTTCGGCCATCGTACAATCACCGCAATGACAGTCAAATAAACCCCAAAGTAGATCAATACAACAATCAATCATTCAATCAACTGTTAGAACAGAACAGATTTCTCAACTGTTGAAGATTAATACTTGATAATCCTTACTGAGTGTTACATATATGCACTGCATTCTTGCCGTCTTGTTACATGTCATTTCTCCTATCGTTGTTGTCTTACACAGTTTCATTTGTATTATAACTCATCACAACAAATTAGTATCAACTACGTTTGAAAATCAGGTAAAATATAAGGTTGATTGTGAAATATTTTGTGTACCATTCAAATATTCTGTACTTGTAATATCAATGAATGAAACAGTTGTACATTCACTCTTACCCTGGATTCAATATACTACTTGTACTACGGTTTTACGAATTTGTTTGAAACAATGATGCGTGTTTCGAAGGCCTTTTGCTTATGGACTACATACAACATTTAACTCTTTATATTTCCATGTTCTTATACTTTTCGTCTTTAAGGTTTGTGCATTATGCATAGTAATCATTTTACTTGAACTATAAGTCGTATAGTTTGAACTGTTACCTTATATTCTTATATATATGTATATATGTATACATTATTAAGATAATAGCATATTTATTTCAAACAAACAAACATGTGACGAATACATATATGTGTCGAAATGGTCAACGGTCATTTGCCGGTGACATGTAACCTAGAATCAATTCATGTATTTAACATATCACAAAAAATGAGG
The DNA here is from genome assembly GCA_032359645.1 of Pododesmus macrochisma. Classification (NCBI taxonomy): domain Eukaryota; kingdom Metazoa; phylum Mollusca; class Bivalvia; order Pectinida; family Anomiidae; genus Pododesmus; species Pododesmus macrochisma. Next base: position 7,894 of record JAUMGZ010242281.1, on the reverse strand, counting down.
ATCATTAAGAATTGTGCGGAGAAAACCCCAAGATAAACATGATTACATTGTGTAAAGACGAATAGAATAGGAGAAATTGATGTAAGATAAAAGAACGTATATCAGGACTGGATAGAAATACCTTCATGGACGATATGTCAATTAAATTCAAATAGTTTATTACAACAATAATTTATAAAAGGAGTTGGGCAGCAGGCAGCCTATTTGAGCCCTCTACTTGAATGGTTACTGGTAACAAACATATACATGTACATATTTAATGCACACTCACTCACAGAAACATGTATAATTCTAAACATGTATGTATATATGAATATAAAAGTTAAGAGCGTAGACGATATGTATTATTGTGTTTTCTAGTACTGTATGCACTCTTTCATCAAAGGGATTTTAGTTCAAATGCCGCATAGACCTTATTTTGTTTGATATGTCTGTTATGTAGACCTTATTTTGTTTGATATGTCTGTTATTTATGTGCAGGTGATCGGTAGGGTTCTTTGTGTGTTTTTAAAGGACAAAAAGCAAACAATCGTACAGAACAGAGAGTAATCAGCCATGCAACTTTAATACATTTTTTTTTTAAATTTCCGTAAGCTATCAATTATTATAAAAACAATATGTATTTATGTTCCATTTCATTTAAATTTCCCAGTGCTTGACAGATTATCACCCAGTAGTTAACAGATTATCTCCCAGTGCTTGACAGATTATCTCCCAGTGCTTGACAGATTATTTCCCAGTGCTTGACAGATTATTTCCCAGTGCTTGACAGCTTATCTCCCAGTGCTTGACAGATTATCTCCCAGTGCTTGACAGATTATTTCCCAGTGCTTGACAGATGATTTCCCAGTGCTTGACAGATTATCTCCAAGTACTTGACAGATTATCTCCCAGTGCTTGACAGATTATCTCCCAGTGCTTGACATTTTTTCTCCCAGTACTTGACAGATTATTTCCCAGTGCTTGACAGCTTATCTCCAAGTGCTTGACAGTTTATCTCCCAGTGCTTGACAGATTTTTTCCCAGTGCTTGACAGATTATCTCCCAGTGCTTGACAGATTATCTCCCAGTGCTTGACAGATTATTTCCCAGTGCTTGACAGATTATCTCCCATTGTTGACAGATTATCATCGTAGTTTGGTTCTTGTGCTTTGATTCCAGAAAGCTACGATGGTTGCAACCCTCTTGTTTGGTCCCCAAAGTCAGAAATGATGAAGAGAAAATACTACACAGGAACAGCACACTTTTTAGAAAAAAAACAACAAATATGTGATTCGAATTTCTAAATCAGAGACACTTACACGTCAAAATGACTGTTTTTCTTTAGTTTAACGTGATAAATCAACGAAAAGAATCAGATACGCCGTTTCAACGAGTCAGTGTGCGCTGCCTCATCCTTTATAGGATGTTCTTGTCATTCCTGCTATTATTTCTTTATTATTCATTTACTCCTCCTCCTCCTCCTCCTCCTTCTCCTCCTCCTCCTCCTCCTTCTTTTTCTTCTTCTTTTGAATGAGTCGTATAGCTATTTTTTGGAGGTTTACCCGTACAATTTGAAACCCAATTTTAACAAGTATTGTTATTTCATCATTGTTGCCGTGTTTATTGTGGTGATATTGACGCCATTATTTGATAATTACACACTTTGTGAACGTACGTGTATTTGATGTTCGTCTATCTGTCAATGTATATATATATCTATCAGGTTTTAGTCATGTTTAACAAAAAATCTTGTTTTCTTTGGAATTAAAACTTAAATTCAAATGAAGGTGATATCTTAAACTGCTAAAACCCTCATTAATCCGAAAATAAGCATAGATTCCCACACGGATACGCTGTACCACATATACAACCTATTCCAAGCCAATATATCTTAATCCTAAGTCATTTGTCTTTCAAGATTCAATTCCACAGGCCATTATTCTTGCTGGTAATGTTCCAAATCGTATCCAACAGATTGTAATTCTTCATTCGCCATGTTTGTCTTGTCTCCTGGTGAATACATGCAGAACATGTAGTAAGCTTTGTAACCGTTAAATATTTCATCATTTTTATCCCAGGCGATTATATTGTCAGACGCAATAAGACTCGACATGTTTATCTTAAATACCATGCAAATGCCCTGTTCTGTCGAATGATGCTAAAACTTATTGCATGACAGTACATCTATACGTGCTATGTTTTCTCAATAAAGTCAATGAAAATTGTACTTCTAACAAGAACTGAATTCAGGTCATCACATCGTTCATTTTCGTTTTTGGATGGTAATCTAGAAAGCAGCATGTTCAGTTTAAAGGTATACAAAGAATGGGTTATTCCTTTTAAGTTTCCACTACAATGTACAAGACAGAAAACAAAACAAAAACAAATTTTGGCTGGCTAGTTTGAGAAATTATCTTGTAGGCAAAAAACTATGTAATCAGGATCGAAGGTTAAATAATACATACAAAATACTCAACTCATCAAAGCAACACAAAGTTACATAACACAAGAAGAAATATGACCAACAGAACAAAAATTATTGACAAACAAACAATAGCTTAATCAAAAAGTCACCACCAGAATGAACCAGCAGCTGGGACGGGCATTAAACATGACGTCAAAGCAACGAAAATGGATGAGAGGACCTCGCTCTTGACCCGAAGTCAAGCTCCAAATCAACTGTCCTTGTGTCATCAGACAAACCACTTACGGTAAACAAATTTATACAAATACGTTTGCTCTACACATTGTACGTATTATTACCTCATGAACTTGTATGGTACATGTACAGCCACCAGATATTGTTACTTGGGGTCCAGCGTTCATTTGTATACACTTCTTGCCGTTTATCGTTTGTTCCGAATGTATAATAATGAGCATTGAACTTCCTGTAAGTACATGTAAGTTTATGGATAAATACTTGATATTTTAGTTTTTTTTTGTTTTCTGGTGACTTTTGGTTACTTCTTTTAGGACTAACAGGTCATACATCCTATCTTTAGTAAAATCTCTTCTTGTTGCTTGACAATATTTTTCTACGTATTCCGACACAATTATATACAGTAAAGTTGCCGCCTTGCAGACAACGTATGAGCTATAACGGGAGGTTACGGGTGATCTGGTGTGTTTCTAAAATGCGTTTTATTGCATATTCCGTCGACAAGTCGTAAATATTTCATAACCTATTACTTAATATTTGGAGATTCTTTATACAGTTAGACATTTAATTGATTTAAACACGTTCCGTAACTATAACAATGAATGTGTTCATGGGACCTATCAAATTTTTTGAATCAGAAATTGCAACTTAATTTCCCACAATCATCAACAAAAAAAATGTATTAACATCTATGAATGATTCTATTTTTTTTTAATTAACTTTTGTAACAACTACAATACATGATAACTTTGCTTACGTTCAATGAACAGAAATGAAATTGCATATTGATGCCGTTGCCTACATGTGTACTACAGTATAATTGTGATACACAGAAACGTTTAATTGCATGGCAACAGCGAGACAAATGTTACATTTGGGACCAGCATGGTTGTGTTTACTTGGTTGTAGTTCTTTGTATATTAAAGAGATGCTAAAATACATGTTATTGTAAAACTCGAGTCCCCGAGGAGAATAAACGCACTAATTGGCCACTACTTGTCGCATCCTAATACAGATTAATGACAACCAAATACGGCACCAGCAACCGGTTTTTGTGCCTACCAGCAGAGAAGTTTTAAAGATATTTGTCGATAAGCTAATTATCTCTTGGGCTTAATTCGCTATAGATAGTTCATTGCTCATTCTAAGAGTATAATTACAGTTTTGCGATAAAAACCCGAACTGCAACCATTTATGTTTTCAAGAACATATTTTCAATATTGACCAAGAGATGAAGGAATGGTCTAAATGTCATTTCGACAAGTAACACAATTTTGTTAGTTACGGTTTTATCAAAAGAACACATTCTTAATTTTTTTTTGTCTGTGAAACACCCGCCATTGCAGGGCCTTGGGTGACACAAAATGTTTGCAATTAGTCCTATTTTCAATGACAAAATTTTGGAAAATAAAAGGTATATGTGAGTGGCAAATAAAACATGTTGTGCCCCCTACCGTTTTTTCCCAGGCTACGGTCCTACATTGTTCAATATTACCTCACTAATTAACTATCCTCAAACAAACGCGAAGTCCCTTTAACTTTCATCTTTTGTGTCATCCAAATACCAACAGCAAAACTCATAATACAATCTTACATACTTCATAGCAAACTTCTTCAACCAAAGATCGTCTGCTCGTGTTTTATTGTACTATAAATCTAGCGGGAAATTGAAATTGTCATATATCTAATCATAGAACTCATCAAAATCATATCAATATCGTCCGACAAACTAACATACAAGCTAGCAGTCAGTCACTAGCACCGTACATCAAAAATATATTCAATATAAGAATCTTCTTTAGGCTTTATGATCAACAAGCTATATATTCGATCGAAGACCAGGTCAAGGCATACAAACCTAGTTTATGAAATAAGATCGGAGAAAGTACATGAACATCGTATATATAAGGAATCGGTTATTAAAACACTGTGCGTAGTCGTAACACACCTTTTAGAATATTGCTCACAGCGCGAGAACCATAATGCACGATATATCAACTATATCAGCTTAACATGTACAAAATAAGTTTACACATGAATATCCCAATTATATAAAAGGACGCCCGTTGAATGATGATAAAGTGACAGTGTTATGATCGCACAGGTCACGTGACCTAAGTTTCACAGGTACATGTAACGTCGCTTTAATTTAATGGGATCATCATTTCAACTTGTGGTGACGTGTGTCACGCAAAGTAATAGGTCACCGTGACCTACTTTTCGCCAATTACTGCATATCAAATAAGGAAAAATATTATCCAGACCATAACTTTAATACTATTCATTTGATTTATTTAATGGACTTTTATGTGTTTAATTTCTATAGCTAGGCTACGTATATAATAGTAATGTAAGCCTTATTTACTGAAAATCTACTCTGACAGTTCAAACGATATAAATACGCTATTATTAATACTAGTTTAACTTTGTAATGATCCCAGTTTGCTACTAAATTAACTAATTACAATACAGTCCATGAACACAGTCTATGAATACAGTCTATTGTTTCTAATTATTAGGTGTTCAGGTATTGTATTGGTTAAGACGCTCGCCCTCACCAATGCGGCCCGGGTTCGATGCGCGGTGTCGTAAGTGGGATGGTACTGGATCGCCAACCTGAACACGTGGGTTTCCTTCGGGCACTCCGGCTTCTTCCCACAGAAATAATCCACTCGCGTTACCACCCGTGCCAACGAAAGAGATTTCGAAATAAGTTGTAATAACTTGTATTTCAATCGTTGTAAAATAAATAAAGTTTAAACTTTAATTACAATACAGTCTATGAACACAGTCTATGAACACCGTCTACTGTTTCTAATTACAAAACAGTCTATGAACACAGCCCATGAACACAGTCTAATGTTTCTAATTTCAACACAGTCTATGAACACAGTCTATGAACACAGTTTACTGTTTCTAATTACAATACAGTTTATGAACACAGTCTATGAACACAGTCTACTGTTTCTAATTACAATACAGTTTATAAACACAGTCAATGAACACAGTCTATTGTTTTCTAATTACAATATAGTCTTTTAACACAGTCTATAAATACAGTCTAGGAACACACAGTCTACTTCTCCTAATTACAATACAGTCTATGAACACATTCTACTGTTTCTAATTACAATACAGTCTATGAACACAGTCTATGAACACAGTCTATTGTTTCTAACTACAATACAGTCAATGAACACATTCTATGAACACAGTCTACTGTTCCTAATTACAATACAGTCTATGAACACCGTCTACTATTTCTAATTACAATACAGTCTATGAACACAGTCTATGAACACATTCTATGAACACACAGTCTACTGTTCCCAATTACAATACAGTCTATAAACACAGTCTACTGTTTCTTCTTACAATACAGTCTATGAACACAGTCTCTGAATACACAATCTACTTTTCCTAATTACAATACAGTCTATGAACACGCAGTCTACTGTTCCTAATTACAATACAGTCTATGAACACAGTCTATGAACACCGTCTATTGTTTCTTATTACAAAATAGCCTATGATCACAGTCTATGAACACAGTCTATGAACACAGTCTACTGTTTCTAATTTCAACACAGTCTATGAACACAGTCTATGAACACAGTCTATGAACACAGTCTACTGTTTCTAATTACAATACAGTCTATGAACAAAGTCAATGAACACACAGTCTACTGTTCCATATTACAATACAGTCTATGAACATCGTCTACTATTTCTAATTACAATACAGTCTATGAACACAGTCTATTAACACATTCTATGAACACACAGTCTACTGTCCCTAATTACAATACAATCTATGAACAACGTCTACTATTTCTAATTACAATACAGTCTATGAACAGAGTCTATGAACACACAGTCTACTGTTCCTAATTACAATACAGACTATGAACACAGTCTACTGTTTCTAATTACAACACAGTCTATGAACACAGTCAATGAACACAGTCTACTGTTTCTAATTACAACACAGTCTATGAAGACAGTCAATGAACAAACAGTCTATTGTTCCTAATTACAATACAGTCTATGAACACAGTCAATGAACACAGTCTATGAACACACAGTCTACTGTTCCTAATTACAACACAGTCTATGAACACAGTCAACGAACACAGTCTACTGTTTCTAATTACGACACAGTCTATGAACACAGTCAATGAACACAGTCTACTGTTTCTAATTACAATACAGTCTATGAACACAGTCATTGAACACAGTCTATTGTTTCTAATTACAACACAGTCTATGAACACAGTCTACTGTTTCTAATTACAACACAGTATATAAACACAGTCAATGAACACAGTCTACTATTTCTAATTACAACAAAGTCTATGAACACAGTCAATGAACACAGTCTACTGTTTCTAATTACAATACAGTCTATGAACACAGTCAATGAACACAGTCTACTGTTTCTAACTACAATACAGTCTATGAACACATTCTATGAACACACAGTCTACTGTTCCTAATTACAATACAGTCTATGAACACAGTCAATGCACACAGTCTATTGTTTCTAATTACAACACAGTCTATGAACACAGTCTATGATTACAGTCTACTGTTTCTAATTACAATACAGTCTATGAAGACAGTCAATGAACCCAGTCTATTGTTTCTAACTACAATACAGTCTATGAACACAGTCTATTGTTTCTAATTACAATACAGTCTATGAAGACAGTCTATGAACACATTCTATGAAAACATAGTCTACTGTTTCTAATTAAAATACAGTCAATGAAGACAGTCAATGAAAACAGTGTATTGTATCTAATTACAATACAGTCTATGAAGACAGTCAATGAACCCAGTCTATTGTTTCTAACTACAATACAGTCTATGAAGACAGTCTATGAACCCAGTCTATTGTTTCTAACTACAATACAGTCTATGAAGACAGTCAATGAAGACAGTCTACTGTTTCTATTTACAATACGGTCTATGAACACAGTCTATGAACACATTCTATGAACACATAGTCTACTGTTTCTAATTACAATACAGTCTATGAAGACAGTCTATGAAGACAGTCAATGAACACGGTCTACTGTTTCTAATAACAATACAGTCAATGAACACAGTCTACTGTTTCTATTTACAATACGGTCTATGAAGACAGTCTATGAAGATAGTCTATGAACACATAGTCTACTATTTCTAATTACAATACAGTCTATGAACAGAGTCTATGAACACACAGTCTACTGTTCCTAATTACAATAC
>JAUMGZ010242270.1:0-10589 GCA_032359645.1 Pododesmus macrochisma | reverse complement strand
GAGGAAACTGAAAGTAGCCCTACCGAGATCGCAAATACGTCGTATGTCAGTTCTGAGAGTGAGAAAACCGAAACTGTAACGCGAAAATTTCAAAGCCGGTGGAACAAACTATGGCCATGGTTGATCGAAATTAGTGGCAAAATGTTCTGTAAACAATGCATGACATCAGGTAAAACAAACACATTTACAAGTGGCTGCGAAACTTACAAAATATCATCAATGACAAGGCACGAAGCTACTTCAGATCACATATAGAAGTGAATCATCAAATGTCACAAGCCTTCAGAATGATTAGGACAGCAATGGCACAAAAACAAAAAATACCCTTTAAAACAAATGTGCAATGACTACAACAGTAATATGGTCTGACAGGCTGAGAATTAAAAAGTTAAACATTAATTTTTTAAAAAATGCAATATGTTTTAATTTTTAGCCGCCATCTTTATAAGGGCCCATTGCTTGTTAACAATGGCCCATTGATTTACAAAATGGCCCATATTTTTTTGTGACATGGGGCCATAGTCCCATATGTTGCATTCACCTGCCCAATCACTGATGTGATTGAAAAAAATGAGATTTGTCTGTTGTGATATAAAGCAAGCAAAAGTTTAAACTAAATTACATTTCACATACAATATTGTCTGAATAATTTTTTTGTATTTATCTCAATTCTGTTATAAAAAATGCTCATTATGTAAGATTTTATATAAAGAAAAAAAAATCAATATGTCTAGTAATTTGATCCTTTCAGTTTCAAAGCATTCTATACATACACTGAATATGACAGCAGCCTAGAGAACTCTAGTATCTTAAGAATATATATTCGACAAGAAGTGACTTACTTTTTGAGAAATTGTTAAAAAACATGTTGTATATTATCTTAATAAGAAAATAATATGATTTTCTAATTAGTGTTCATTTCATTATCATGTCTTGCTTTTTACATTTGAGAATTTAACTGTATTGCTCTATTTGTATATAAATATGTAATCTGTTGTAAAATCAGCAAGCATATTCCTATAGACAGAACCATTTTAGTGCCATGCTATTACAAGACAAGAACATGCTAGAACATATAATAATTACAATGATGAAGACACCATTATGAGGATTCTTGTGAGTTTTAGACAGTTAAAGCAAATACAAAATGCATGAAAGTTCAGTAATATTCAGGAGTACAAATGTACTTAACAGTGTAAATGTCAACGATGGCATGAAATCTATATTTTGTTTATCTTTTTCAGCTTGCTGCAGAGTCTGAAAACCTTATACCAATGACAGACGAGGAAAAACACAGATTGGATGAACTACTTGTTGATATGGACAACTTGTCAGAGATACCAGAAGAGAATGCTAGTAGTATGGTAAGTTTTTCATGTCTGACTCTGTATAATTTTATATTTCTTCTCCTGTCAAGTTTAAATTTAGAAATGTTTCTATTGTATTTAAGAAGAAAGTATTGCATATTGGAGGAGTTTGATAAATCTCAAAGAAATGCCTTAATTTGTTGAGCTCAGGTCAGTGTTTTAATGAAAAAGATTGACAATCATCAGTTATGTTTTGCTGTACAATTCATGAAGAAATCAAACACAGATCACGTTTAGACATTTATGTATTAATATTATAATTAGTAAATATTTCGGTCATATTAATTTTTTTTAAACTTTAATGAAATTTTTTACACCCATATTCTTTTTTAGGATGGAGATTACAATCCCTTTCAAATGGCCATACGGCCAGGAGAGGGATTTTGTCCTGATCCCGATGACCAGCGTTCCTTGTCTAACATTGATAGTCGACTAAGGAATATTCTACCTCTTGAGGAGTACGAATCTTTAGCTAGTGTTACACCCTCTTACACACCCCAGGTAAATACTGCAGTCTCAAATTGTGTTTATAAAAGTGTGGGGGCAATTAAAACATGTGACAGGTCAATCAGATAAAACTAGTACAATATGTCTAGAAGTTTTCAAAAATATTCTATTTCAGGTCCATATTCAAACACATTACAGTCAATATTGTCATACTTTGTATAACTCTACAGCTAGCTGCTGTTTGCAAATGTTGTTATACCTATCTATGTCTATTGGGTATTTCTTATGCTATTTAAAAACATCAGTATATGTATTTTAAATGGGTTTCAAAAGGTAGAGTAAGTTGTCTTTCCTTTATATGTGAAGTTAAAAATTAGAATATATATGTACACATTTTCTCATCTGCATGTGTATGTGCAGTCTGTTTAACTAATGTTATGTGCACAATAGGTCTATTGATGGATTTAAATTTTGATCCCAGACATTAGAATAAGGTCTTACACCTTGTCAGGTTTAATTAAATGTAGTCTGGTTATATAAAAGTTGTATAGGTCAAGGTCACTTGTTTCTTTTAGTTAATTTTGGACCAAAGTTCAGGTCAACATGAAACATGTAGATTTAAAAACAATTTTGAATGTTTCTCCAAAACCAGTGGAATTTTTGTAATCAAAATAAGAAGAAGACATTTTAGGAGAATCAAAATTCAGATTGAAAGAAATGATAGATCTCTGCTCGAAGGGCCCTTATTTGGGAGATGCAAATGGGAAGATTTTGACAAAATTTCAAAATCTTGTCTTCAGATATAAAGAAGAAAATATAGAGTTTAGTACTTGCATCTGTAGTAACATTGAGGCATTTGAAACAAGTTTGTTGAATATGTGACCCTGGGTTCAAAAATAGGTTATGCATTTAATTCCTTACCTTTAAATCATTGCTCATGACATAACTACTATAGATATGTCTCAAGATAGTGTTAAGTGGCGATTGTTACATTATAAGTGTATTTGTCACACAATATATGTCATTTCTATGTGTCATTGTTGTCATACATTAGTAGATTTCTTTAGAATTTTCACTATTTATATATTTCACACATGGAAATTTTAGTTATGGATAGTCTTTTAAATTATTACTCAGAAAATATGAAAAGAAAAATAATTGTATGTAATTCCTTTTAATGATAAATATAGGATCTTAAATTTGTTTTCGTTAAATCATATGAGATTTATGAAATGTGTCTAAGAAGTGTTTATTTTAGCTAGCCATTAGCAACCCAAAGCGAACACTTCGAGACAACTTTCTATACAGTAGTCATGTAATAAAACTTTTTCTGATGGTGGTTAATCAAGTTATGATACATTTTGTTGAAAATATGTTCTTGGAAATTATCACTGCACAAAGATTATTTGTTGTAAATAGTTTAGAAAGCATTTTATTGTTGTCTGATATTGGCAGAAGAGAGTTTAATAGGTCAGTGGGGTTAATACAACTCTACCAACCCTGTAACAGGTAGGAAGCAACACCAAATACAATATAACTGTACAGTTAGTCAGGTTAACATTTTTTAATGACATATTCCAAACATTGATTTACATTCAGAATGCACAAATTTACTTATTGAAGATTCACAAATTAAATACTCCTTGGTGACCCAGTGTTGACCATCAATATGTCCTAACTCTTTTGAAATGTCCAACTAAACCTTTAATTGAGAGGCATATATTACTAATTAGGGATAGTTTATTACAAAAGTTTATACCTAACCACCCCCCAAAGTAGGTTCTGTCTATTTTCAGTTTATTCATGTGTTGAAGGTACTCTCTTTTGCTTATATCAAACGACAATAGTAAAGCTTTATTTTATTTTTCACTATGGCAGAGAACCTAATAAAAACAATCTCATAATTTATCCTGCATCTGAAACTTGAAATACATTATCAGTGTAAGACACCATGAATGCACTACACATCTCTTAATGAGCTGAATATGCTTTAAATTTTATGTATTGTGCTTTGCATGTTTGATGTTCTTTTAATTATGTACAGCACAAGTTATTCACAACTGTCGGTATAGATTATGAGAGATTTGGGGAAAAAGCTCTGCTGGAAAATAAAGAGCAGAGAGATCTTCGGTCACGTCTTCAGGGTATCGAGGATGAACTTGCTCAGCTCTACAGCTCCCATGAACTGGAGGTAAAATAAGAATCTGCATATTGGCTGAAAGTTTATGGAACTTAAATATGAATTTATGTTCATAAACAGGCAGAAGAAGATTGATTATTCAATGACTCAGTCAAAAATCAAATACTTTACCGATTATTCACTGATTCAGTTGAAAATCAAATACTTTACAGATTATTTAATGATTCAATTGAAAATCAAATACTTTACAGATTATTCAATGATTCAGTTGAAAATCAAATACTTTACAGATTATTCACCGATTCAGTTGAAAATCAAATACCGATTATTAAGTGTTTCAGTTAAAAATTAATAACTTTACAAGTGCACTTAATTGATGTTTGTAGTTTAATATAGATTCTGTTTTATTACTCAATTATCACACACTGGTATATGCTATCTTTGTTATGAATTTTTTTTAATTACACACAGTAAAGCACAAGTAAAATCTTCAAGAATTTGAAGAAAAATTATGATATTAAATCTGGGAAACTTTTGCGCTATCTGCACTTGTATCTTAATGTTTGTTTGTACAGGTACTAGTTATAGAATATACAACTTCAAAACATGTTAAGTGTCTCTCAACATAACTATGTTGCTATGTTGAATTTAAATGAAAAGTTGCTTCTAAAATGTCTTTCCAATATTGTTTATATGCATTCAATTAAAGATCATTGAGTGTAAGCTGTCATAATTATAGTTATAACGAGTTATAGCACAATTAATGTTACACTATGTGAGAATTCTTTACACTTTATACTGTATTTATGATATCATTTTCAAAGCATCTTATAATTGTGCAAGTAAAAAACACCAAGGGCCAAAGTGTTTTTATTACACAAGAAAACATACAGTACCAATGGCCAAATAATATTGCAGTATTCATAACTAGAACTATATTTCTACAATTTTCATTAACAAGATATCTGAGACTCCTCGTCTGGAGGAGGAAGACTTGAAGGACTTACTGGACCAGTGTGTAAGATCTATGTCTCGCAGTACATTAGCAGAATCTGAATCAGCCATGTCAACAGAGGGAGATGAAGAGACACCCACTCCAAGGTAAGAAAGATGTATTGTGAAGACAATTGGTCAATGTCGTAATAGTTAGATACAGGTGATACAGTATGAGATAAAAAATATAGTGTGAGTTACATGTGAAACAACAAAATACTTTCTTTTATAGTTGTATTACATGAAGTTTCACATATACATGTATACATGTTTCTCCTACGATCTATATAGGTTACGTCAGTCAGGAGAGGTTGGTTTTATAAATTCATCTAACATGTTAGATAACACATTGCCCTGTTACTATTGGTTGAAACCTGAATAGAAATGATGTCACAATACCCTGACCTCTAACTTGAATGATTTACGCACACACCCAATAAAGTTCATTCTTTAAACAGGTATAATTATCTACCTATTGTCTAAAGAATTTTAATTCTTGAGTTCATATTTTCAAACAGCTACAATCAATACATTCTGGTTTAGACTGAATCATTTTTTGCAAAGCAATTTTATACTCTATGAATGAAATGCAAGAATAATCTGAGAATACTTAAATCAACTGAGCCTTTGCATTGTATTCTTTCAATTTTCAGAACACCTAATTCCGCTAGGGAAAAGTTGATGGAGAACCCACCACGTCTGTCACAGGCCACATTACAGAAACTTTTATCTGAAGCATACTGCCCAGCAGCCAGCCGTCTGTCTACACTTAGAGAAGAAGAAGAAGAAGGTATATTTACATTCTTACTGTTTAGTTCAAGTTTTCATTTTTATAGCTTGAAAAAAAGACCTAAAAATATTTTCATTAATAATGAATTGTACATATTGAAACTAGTAACAAATTTTGCAGCATTACTTGGGATATAGAGCACAAATACTATTATATATTAGCATTAAGTTATGCCAAAAATATACTATTACAGTTTTGTATTCTTTTCTCAAGTCTTTTCCAAATGCAGTACAAATATAAACAATTTCTATTTCAGAAGGAGAGGTAGTAGAACCCATCAGTGCTGAAACGTGGAAAGTGATAGCGCAGGAAAAACTAGAAGGAGAAGAGGAAGAAAACAATCGTATAAACTCTTTACGCGCTAGTCTTAGGTCAAGTCGTAACTCCATGCGATTCAGCAGCAGTATATCTGATGGCAGTACTTTAAAAGGAAGTGGTAGAAATAGTACAGATAGAACAGATTCAAGTTTTGACTCAAATTACAGTCGAAATGAGAGTAGGGAATCAAAGACTCCATTTCTACCAGAAATTAATCGTTCTGGTAGCCTGGTAGCTCAAGATTTTAACAATCCAGTATTCCATAGACCTTCCAGTAACAATAGTATTAAAAGCTCTGTGATAACTTCTCGTAACAGTCTCACCGATGTGAGTTCTGACTTCCAGGACTATGAGGACGGCACTGAACTTCTGTCTGTGAATGGGGATACGCCAGTCCCTGCACCTCCCACGGGTGAAAAACGAACAAACTCAAGTCAAAGTAACAAGTCACGAGTTATAACACCTGTGAATAAATCTTTATCATAATAACTGGCCAAGGTTATCACAAACAACAAGAAAACATAACTGTAGTTAGTAATGATTTTGAAAACAATAGGTATAATATACAAAAATGTATTTGTACTGTTGAAAATATTTTTTTAGAATTAAAATGCCAAGAATGTTAGAACTAGAATCTGAAATAGAGTCATAATTTTTAAATATGTTCAAACAAATTTAAAATCAGAAAATCACACATCCAGATAAGACAGCATCACCAACCTAAGACTGCACACATTATAGTTGTGACATACTTTATGCATGCAATTAAAATTATTGCATTTAGAGGCAGTCAAACTGCATAAGCAATAAAACGATTGGCATCAATTTTGTGTAGAATGCAGGTGACATTTGAACTGTTAGATAATGAGAAGAATTATATAAAAATAAATAATTTAATATGAATGTTATCTTTATTCTTTAAAACTATATTGCTTTAAGTAGGTCAGCTTCAGATATGTAGTGATTGTGGAGTTCATGATCGCATACTTGGATTGCATTATTTCAACCATACTGGTTAGACCAAAATTCCTTCATATTTTACACATTTGCATCGTACTACTTTACTTTTATTTTTTTATTTATTTATTTATTTGTAGTAAGCATTTTGACCTACTGTCAAGAGTATCCAGTAAACTATACATGAGTCATGCATGCAAATCATTATTCAAAACATGATATTTACTATGTATAAAAAAAGCACGAGACGTTATGGTCTATTGACAGTTTCCCATGAACCACTGATATAGCTATTATGATAACTAAATGACACAGCATCACAACAGTTTAAGATGATTTGCTTTGGATGGTCACTACGTTGTCTTTAACAGGGGTGATTTTTTTTATTAAGGGGAGATAACTCTAGTTCAATATTAAGAAATACAACAATATCATGTTACGGTCAACTTTACATGTAAATCAGGAAATATCTTTGACAGTTGTTCGTGTGTTCATAACAAAGATATCTTACAAAAATAATCCCTTCATATTCCACACACTCATAAATACAATCAAATTGATCTAGTTATGACTATCACGTTTATACTACATTCCACTTGAAATTTATGATATCATTTTTATAAGAATTAATTCATAAGGTCTAAGTATATCTATGAATTATTGAAATAACTAAAAATCCTTTATGACATAAAAATGTAGGATGTTATAATTGCTCTATATTAATATAAATTTCTTACATGATTTGTATGAATATAGAACATTTCAACTATCAAATCAAATGCTATAATTTCCTTGATTTATCTGTCCTTGTGTATTATATGTATTATATGAGTTAAATGCTTTATGTTTAATTCATGTAGCAGACTTTTATAACCTGATGTGATAAATTGTATCAATATGATTGATATCTGCCAGTATACACTCCGTCCATTGTTGTAATGTTACATTGTCTAATATGACTGCATGGAAATTTGACCATGGTTTGTTCATTGTATGCACTGTAGAAACCTAGAAGAATGGTTTATGGCTGTTTCAGAATTAACCATATCCGTGGGGTGGGTCACCTGTAATTAATATATTAATTCAATCCACATCTGCCTACCATTCCTTATATTAAATCAGTTTTCATTTCTAATTGGCCCCTGGAAATTTTTTTCCTATCCCTCCCATATTGTTAATTCTGTAACAGCTCTTATATATCCATAATAAGTTAAGAATAAGTTTTCAATTTAATTGAAATTAAATTATACCGCACACCAAAAGTTGTCTATGCAATAAGTTTTGATGCCCATAGAAGTCTAATCTTTATTGTATTTGTACATTTAAAGTGCTTCTTGTTAATTATATTATTTATTTTCATTGATTTACATGTTTTGTATGTACACCAGAAAGAATAGTATTGAGAACGAATGTAATTTTTTGTTCATCATATGTGTGTATATGAAAGATGAATGTTGAATAAGTTTGTCATATGCTGGGATGAAAGTTATGAGGGAACAAATATAAAGGTAGAAGAGTAATTCATATGATGGGAATTGGTTTAGTATACATTCTTGGCTAAGTAAGTTTTCGATAAAAACCTAAATTTGAAATGCATTTTTGATATCTGCAAAGCTTTATTCCTCATGTTTAAAATAGTAGGACCTAATTGTGAATTTTTAGTTCTCATTTATTTCTATATTCTGTGTCAGACCACCTGATACAGAAACAATTATACTTGCACATGGTGAAAAGAAAAGAAGACTCATAAGATTGCTTAATAAATTTAACCAAATGTAAAAAAGTTAATCCAATAAATAAAACGTTAATGTTTGAAGTTACAAATACTTAACAGATAATACAGGTTTAAGATTTGGGGTTGGGATGGGGTATGTTCATAATTCATAATTTAAGGTATAATCTTCTTATTTTCTATGCAAGATTGAAGCATGAGTACCCGGTATTAGTTTTAGAAAATAAGCATTAATTTAGAAGAAGAAGAAGAAGAATTACTGATAAAGATAGAGAAATGTAATAGATCTGTGTTTGATTACATTTGTACCAATAAGTTGCAAGAATTGCCAAAATGCAAAGAAAGTTGAATGTGTGAGGCATTATTGAAACTGAATTCAGATTTCAAAATAATATTTTGATATAAAAATAAAAAACCTATCAATATTTCTATGTCTTATGTTCTTAAAGCAAATCTTATATACTGTGACATTGATAAACCTTTAAGTGTTGTACTCAATGCAATATTGCTTTAGGAGAATGTTTCTCTTTGGATTACATGTCTATGAAATGGGGCCTATTATGGTATGGTGTTGTCCATCTATAAACTTTTCCTCAACTTAAATAAAATCACCAAGTATGGTAAGCTAATACATCTTATGCTGAGGGTGTGTCATGTACCAAAACTAGGTCACTGACAGCACATTAACAGAAAAACTTTGGCACTCTACTTTTTAAACATATTTAACACTGATATGTTTATATGCATAATCACCAGACCTAGTTTGCTAATACAACTTGGAGTGTCAGTGAATTGTGTACCCATATACTACATGTAGATCTTAGTGACTGGTATCTCATCAAAGGATAAAACATCATTATATGCACTTATTTAACACTAATTTATGCAAGAAATACAAATTGGTGGACTAATTTACTGGAGATGACAGAGTCATTTGTTTCAAAACTAGGTCACTGTGACCTATATTTTGACCTTGGCAGGGTGTTAAAGGAAATAACTTGTTCAGACCATTTTTTTTACTCCAATCCATGCATGATTCATTAAACTTTGTTGTCTTGTACATCTTCATCTGCGCTAGCCAATGTATATGAATCACTTCCTTTCAGTTTGCTTATCCTAGTGAAACGTAATGTAGCGAGACTTGGCTTGCAAAGATGGTACATCTTGGGATCATAAAAAGGTCACTGTGACCTATATTTTATACTTGACAAAACTTTCTTTTCAAATTAATTCATGGAGCACACAAAACTTGATGAGCTTATACATCTTGGGCTCATGTTGTTTTACATAACAACGCTATATCTGCAATTTTTATTCTGATATTTTCATAAAAAGGGGGAGAAAAAGGTCATTTCTTTTATATTGATTTTTGCAGAGCAGCAATACTTTGTTTATAAAATTTTAGGATTACAGTTTTTCATGAAACAAAAAAGTAGGTACACTGTAATTTTGATGTATTTGTTTACTTTAACAAAATATCAAATTAAAATTTTGTTTTCATTCCTTCCTAATTCATAAAGAATAGTCAAATGTTATGGTTAACTATGCTTTTTAGTCCATCTGGACAGAAGGTCCAAGGTGGACTTTTCCCATACAAATCCCGTCCATTGTCCATCCGTCGTCCGTCCTTCCGGCGTCGTTAACTTTTAACATTTTCAACTTCTTCTCCTAAACCACTGGACCATATTTATCCAAACTTGGTTGAAAGTATCCCTAGGGGAAGGGGATTCGGATTTGTTCAAATAAAGGGGCTGGGCCCCCAGGGGGCGCCACTAGGGGGCAAAAAGGGGGGGAAATTGACAAAACTTCAAAAATCTTCTTCTAATAAACTAGAAGGCCTAGAGC
>JAUMGZ010242237.1:0-10590 GCA_032359645.1 Pododesmus macrochisma | reverse complement strand
ATACATTTATTAACTAAAAATGAAAACATCACGAACTTCTATTAAAAAACTAGAAGCGAAACCAGGTGCTCGCGATAGATAAGCGCTTCCTCCTACACATGTGTCACACCTGCCGCGATACCTCCGTGTCATTCCGGTGTATGGTAACCTTTCCACTGTTAAAAAGGAGCAAGTGCCACCATAAGAAAAGTCACAGTTATGGTGACGAAAGAGCAAAGGAGAAAAACCACTAACAGGGGACGAATAAAAGAAGCAACATTATCAATAAAGCATAGCTGTAGAGAAAGGGCGACGAGGAGTAACCTCCCCCCTTTAAGTTTGTTTGCGTTTTACTTGTTATATAAATTTATTATTAAAAATATATATATTATCAATGACAGACAGACGGACTGATTGATTTTTGATGAAATGACTGATTGACTTACTGGCAATTCATAAAGGGGTTTGCCGAAACACGAAAGCCGAAATGTATATCAGTCAAGCACTTAAATTTAGAATACAGGCAAGTACATTTGTATGATGCAAAATTTATGATTGGTAGGAACTCAAACTGTGACGTGAGGAAATTCAAACTATGACGTTGGGATAATGTCTGTAATTATATCAGAAACAGACTTGTTAAATCCCCACACTGTATCATGATGGCGGCCATAAAACGTCCTGAAAGCAGACCGAAGTCTGGATAGTGTATCACCCTGCCTCAAAAGCTTGGATGTCAATAGCAATTCCCTAGTGACAAAGTCTTGGTAGTGAGACCACGCTCTTGAATATCGCTGCGACACAAAAAGCCTATTAGCAGGTTAGGAGGCGATGTTGCTGTCTAATCATGGGAAGTTGACAATGGGGAAACTAAAGTCGTCACGTTTGTCATAAAGTTTAGTGGAAAAGATACCATTCGTGTCGATTTTTAGTAGGAGGTCTAAGTGTGAGGCAGAAAAGTCTGTGTCAGTGATGTCTTTTATCTCAAGTTCCGGAGGATATATCATGTTCACGTTATCACCAAAATGTTTTTTCTTCAGTGACATAACGTCATCTGTGTAGCGAAAAGCGAAATTAAAAGACTTGGCCAGACTTATATCACAAACCTGATAGGAACCTGGAAGTCGTCTGCTTTAAAAGAGAGCAGCAATTTATATTTGCAGGATTCCAATACATTCTTTTCTTTGTGTAAGCCGGTGTTTTGTAATACCTTGTGCTCACCGTTTGAGAATTTTAATTAATGTTATCTATCTCAGATAAAAAAATTCAAACTTATCTTTCTCAATACATTAAAATCTAAACAAAAACGGTATGTATAATTTTAAAATGATTAATTCGGTTACGTTTGTTGCAAATCTATTTTGATAATGTCTATTTCTTTATTGTCTGTTATTATATATGTTTAACGGTTGTAACTGAAAAGTCATTAAGTTTAACAATTTGTTCATGTTTGAATAAGTAATTTGATTTTATGCATTAAATCATTGCAACTGTGTTTATAAGAATATATTTGTATCTGAAATAGAATAACAAAAATGATTCCCCTTATCAAATATATCGATGTAACTATCTTGTTAATTCGCATATAAATATATTTGATATACCTTAATTCACTATCATGTATTAGATTAAACAAACATCATATGGTAATTAAGCAACAATTTGATCTTCATTATTTTACACTTTGTTTACATTATTTTTAAAATTATAAAATATATATAAAATGTGTTTGCTTGTTTCTTTCAGTACCAAGATCTTCACCCATCCGCAACTCAGACATTCAAGACAATTCCCGATAACGTAGAATGGCTACTCTTTTTTCAGGTAAAACTTTGCATATCTGTTTAGTAATTATTGAATTAAACGTTTAGTGTCTATGGATCATTCGTGATTAAGAAAATACATCAGAAATAACCAAATAAATAGTGATTTACCAATGTCCTTGGACATACGATAAATAACAGCATCTTGGTGTTTTCGCATAATCTACAGACTCTTACTTATGGCTTCTTTGATCTATTTTCTAGGTTTAGGCCAGACACAGTTGTGGCAATTTCTCCTGGAGTTACTGGCGGTTATTAAAAATTGTTATTGTATTAGATGGGTAGGCCTGGATAGAGAATTAAGAATCAGCAACCTGAACATGTAGCTCTTAAATGGGGCTTTTGTAAAAACAAACTAAATATGAATTATGACAAACTCAGTAGAGCTCTAAGATACTACTACGACAAAATGATCTTGAAAAAGTACCAGGAAAGAAGTATACATACAAGTTCATCTTTGGAGTGATTTTTGAATCGAATCAATGCCATTCACATTGTTATGTTTCGGGCTAGGATATATATTCAGGAATGTCTTCAAACGCATCTAGAACATCGAATGAAATAAAAAGCAAGCTCGCTCTATTGCAGCTACCGTCAAGTTATTACAGATGTATATCATAAGAGGAATCATCCAAATAAATAAAGGTGGTTTTCACACATCATATAAACATAATGTAATAGACGTATGTTGTTGCTGTACTGTTTTAATGAATTCCCTAGTTGAAATGAAGTATGCATGTCTGAATAACAAAATTGCTTTTTAATTTTTTAAAGATCTAAGTGCAATATACGAATTTCTAAAAACAGTCTTTTCTAAATATTGGTAACGACACTTGGAAATTTTATCTCAAATTCATAGAGAGCAGTAGCGAGAAGTTTTACCGGCGCATGTTTTTTTATCTTTACTGAAAATGTCCTGTTAAAATTGTTTTTTCTCTGCTCTGAGCTCTGTTACACAGATAAGTATACAGAGCGCAGCCCCTGCGGAGAGAAGTAACAAAGCGATAGAACCAGTCTAGTCAAATGGTCAGAAACTGTGTTGTCGATAACCAAAACATTTACCATGCATCGCATTGCTGGATAATTTGCCTTTGTCTCTAATGTGATTAAGCGACATGTATCGCTAGGAAATCCATCACAGCGCAACACTTGTGTTACAGCAGATATTTATTTTATTTACTTTCATTGTCCAGATATTACGGAGTGATGGAGCCCAAGCTTACTCCTGTACAGGGTAGATGAAAATAAATGAATGCATGAACAGTTCACACACACACACACACACACACACACACACACACACACACACACACACTTGATCCAAACAAAGATAACATGTAAACTGAATTAAGTAGAGATCACATATTACACTAAATCAGACAGAAATCACACATAAACCTTATCAAAGCAGAGATCACATTTAACTTAAATGATCAGAGATCCAACACTAACTGAATCAAAAAAAGTTGACACATAAACTTAAACAACGAGAAATCGCTCGTAAAGTAAATTAAACAGATCTAGAGAACACATGTAAATTGAATAAAAGAGGATCATACGTAAACTTAACCAAAGAGAGATCACTTGTGCATTAAATCAAACAGATCATATGTTAACTTAATCAAATACAGATCACCTGTACACTAAATCACTCAAATATCATATTATGTATACTGAATTTAACACCGAAATCACATGTTAACTTAATCAAAGAGAGATCACAAGTAAACCTGATCAAATAAAGATCACAAGTAAACCTGATAAAATAAAGATCACAAGTAAACCTGATAAAATAAAGATCACATGAATATTGAAGTAAACATATATCATAATATTATGTAAACCTAATCAAAGAGAGATCATATGTAATCTGAATCTAACAGTAAACTTAATTAATCAGATTCACATACAACCCCCCAAATAAACTGCATTCACACACATACACACATTTTTGTAGTTTGTAGATACAAACAAAACCATAACACTTATTTATAAAAAGACTCAAGTTAACCGATTGAGTTTTTAGATAGGAAATTAATACACACATCCATGCATGTGAGCCGATTAATTGAAGATAGACAGTTTTTGCAATGGTTATACAATTTATAAAAAAAAATGAGGGGTATAAATAAATTAAGTTTTTGTTGATTTTTAGGAATATTTACAAGTGAGGTTTATGCTGTTTCACCGCACAGTGACATAACAAGATGTATTATAATATGGATCATCAATCTACCAAAGCAATGACATTATTGCATACCCAAAATAATATCAGTTTGTTTATAATAACGTCACTCATTCTAGGAATTATTCTTTTAGTTGAATATATAATAAAGTTAGCAGTGATATGTACACATTTCTTTGTGCATTAAATAAGATAGATTATTACTCACTGAGAGTAATATTCCATTTCGAATTAAATTTGTCAATAAATATGTTTTTGCTGGCTATAGCTTCTCAACAAAGTAATGCTTTATTCTTGTAATGTTATTATATTGATTCGTTTATTTGTTTTAGATGCACTATACATGTATATATAACTTTGTATTTAGCAAGATGAAATTGTAAGGATAATTTGCATATTATTTTTATTCTTTATCTATAGGAAAAGGTTTACCCATGGATCTTTTACCTTCATACATTCGTAAAGAAGATGTGTAATTGACTTGCTCATTTAAGCAAAAAGAAAATAGATCACTGTGCTGTACATTTATTATTTTTAAATATGTGTTTGTTTTGACGGATTTTATTTAGAATTTGATATTGAAACCATTTTCTTCTCTTATCTATGACTGATGAAAAACAGTTCTTATAAGCAGATAGCCAGTCAATATTATTACCGTTTAATATTTTTATTTTCCACTTTTCACGACTTGTCGGTTCTATCGGTAAAATAAGAAGAAATAGGATCAACAGAACAAAGGTTATTGACTTTATATAGATACTTGCTTCCTCTAATTTGTTTGGATAGTATTTGGATATGGAATTGTTACAGTAGATAGTATGGATGCATGCATACCTTGTGTTTATGTTGATTTGTGTATTTTGTAAGAAAACAATTTTTTTTCTTTTGTTAGTCATTATCAAGTAGCTAAAAAGATAAGTAACTGTTACCAGAAAGAAAAACAATTCTTGCAATTTTTTGCAATTATGAGTTCTATCTTAAAATCTGGATGGTCAATGTACCTAAAATTATTTATTTTTTAAAAAGGTAGTTATGGTAGGTCTTAAAAGAAATTGATTTTATAGAGAAACATCACATTTAAGAATCAATTTGACAACATTTTGTAAAAAATTGTGTTTTTTATACTTTTAAGTAGGTTTTTTAGTAGAAGGTCTAAGTATGAAGCAAAATGGTCAGTAGTGTCTTTCATTTCGAGTTCCAAGGGATATGTATAGTCCACGTAATCACCGAAATGTTTATTATTCAATGACAAGACATCATCTATGTAGCAACAAGTGAACTTAAAAGCCTGCCAAATTCGTTCTCTTGGAACTTAATACCTTTTTTGATAAATACTGCCTCATACGAATAAAGCAATATATACACTAGAAGTGGAGCACAGTTTGTCCCCATAGGAAATATAACAGTCTGCTGGAAAACCTGATCTCCAAATTCAAAAAATTATGATGTCGATAAAAGGTTCAGCATACTATCAACATCGTCTTCAGTGTAATTTTACTTGCGTCCGAATCGCTTTGGACAAAGTATGCAGTCGTGCCATTAACTACAATGTAGTTATACATACGATTGTCTGTTTTACTCCTAAAAGCGTGAGATATGAGATATTTGAATCGAGATTTTAACTTAGAACACGGTAAAGTACTGAAGAGTGTGGAGAAGTCGTATGTTTTGGTTGATTATAGGGATTTTGATGTTTGATTTTCAATAAGACCTTTTGGGTTTTTAGTATTCACATCTGGTTCATTCAACTTCGTGAATATGCAACATCTTAATATGACTGCCTACACTCTTCAATGTTTGTGAATATTCGCAAAAGAACCATGGAAAAAGGTTTGGTACATTAATGTGAAGACCTAACAATATACGTCTGTTAGTATGGAAACAGGTGGAAAAAGAGTTAGTAAACCCGGTGTCCGCGAGGGAGCATTTTCGGCTATTTCCGTGTTAAATTGGTCAATGGCAATTCTTGCAAGACACATGTCACCATGTTTTTCAGTGACATTCTTACATGCAAAAGATCAAAGGATAAAAAGTGACAGGACTTTAAAAGAAGCAGCGACAACAACATGCAAGTGAGTGATGTTTGTTTTTTTTTGTTTTTGTTTTTTGTTTTTTTTGTATTTTTTTGTTATTTCCTTTGTGCGTCAGGATTCATGGAAACAGGAAATAGCCACGAGAAACATGATAACACAACGAGATATATTTACATAAAACTGTAAATAAAAAAATATATTTAACATTGCAAACCAATCAAGAAGGTTCTTTTTTGCACAAACATTTTTTGGAAACAAAAACAAAATTTTAATTGTAATGGATTAAGTGTCCCGAGTACTAGTGTAGAAAAAAGATGGGATATCTGGCTTGGAGTCCGAAAATAATTTTGTTTACCACTCGTTCATTCCAAGTGGATATGTACTGTGGGGCTGTTGGCTACAAAATAGTTCTTTTGAGAACCGTGTGTATAACGATTGTATAAACGAGAGGGATAATCAAATTGCTAATCGGTGCAATTATACTTACTGTTTTAGGTGAAAAAGATCCAAAAAATCATTCAAATATACATATTAGTGTCCTTATAGACAGTATACGCTATGCTAGAAAGTTTTAGTAATGACTCAAAAGGTCGTTAAATTGATTAATTAAGATTTAATTCGACGTTGTTCTCTTTCGATTCGTAGCTTGACTTAGCTGGAACGAGATCTTTCGACCCATTTGGTTGGTCTGACGTCATTTTGAAATTCCCATTACGTTTGTCACGTTCATTTCGGTGCTGACTTTCTGATGAAGCTATTTGTTGTTAGGTATTAGTCTTTGTTCGATTGATCCTTTTTCTTCTTCTTCTTCTTCTTCTTCTTCTTCTTCTTCTTCTTCTTCTTCTTTTTCTTCTTCTTCAGTTAAAGAAACTGCCTATCATTAAATTGTTACATAATATAAACAGCAAAGTTAACATCAAAATATCAACAGCACTTTTTTATACTAAAATGTCGGTTTAACACTAAGTATATATGCATGTATCATTTCGCTGCTTACTAAGACATACATACATACATACATACATACATACATACATACATACATACATACATACATACATACATACATACAAACATGCATACAAGCATACTTACATACATACATACATAAATACACACACACACACACACACACACACACACACACACACACACATGCACACACACATGTACATAATGTGTTTATATATACGAATAGTTCGCATAAGGTAAACTAAGTCGGGTTTGAAAATTCCATGAGGTGAAGAAATGGAATGCGTGATCCCTTCCTAATTTTATCAATATTTAGAGGCTTATATCTATATACATTTCATAGCATGCCCTTATTAACCTGAGAAATTCATTTTAGGTCATAGAATGATAATTTTGTGGTATTTAATATACACCTGCAATCTTTTAGTCATATCTTATATCTAATTAGAAACAGATCATGTACTTTTTACAATCGTAAACCATTTTTAATTTTTTTTATAAAATTGCAAACTTAAACATGTCACCAATGGATATCTATATATAAGACGAAAGAACCCATTCTTTTTAGAGACCCTCGTCCCGTAGCCCTGGTCAAGCTATGAAGGTACACAACACCACATCCAAGCAAAAATATGAAAATAGATAAATGCCAAAATTTTAAGTGAACACAGCTGTGCCAGACATTCCAATACTAGCTAGCAGAGATAACGTTAATAAGTTGTAATAATAAAAGCATATTATAATTAATCAAAGACAGACAGACTTTTGGGCGGGCGAATCGAAACACTTACAGAAAATAAAATGGGTAAACCCAAATGTCAATTCGTTCAAACACAAATTAGAATCAATGACGAAATGACATAAGACACACAAAGGGCCGTAGCCTGCAATTTTTCTTATTTTCTATGATAAAATTCCCGGCAAATCGGTAGATATATGTGTGCGACAGACAAAAAAGTGTTCCCCTGCCGGTTCCCCCCCACGCTACGGCCCTGACACTCCTACAATACTACAGAAATGAAAATAACAAGAATTTCGCGCAGTAAAACGTTTATGTCAGTAGTTCACATATTCATCTGAACAGCTGTTTAGGACTACCCAGCCTTCGTCAGTGAACTGACGTAATCATATACATAGGAATCATGTATTAGCACTTTTAATTATATCATTCATTAGTAGGCAACCTTTGTAAACGTAATGTTCAAACAATTATATTATTACTAGAATGTATGACGTATGAAATGTAGGAAGTCGTTGGCTTTAAAAGAGAGCAGCAATTTATTTTTGCAGGATTCCAATACGTTCTTTTCTTTGTATAAGCTGGTGTTTTGGAGTAATAGTGTGCTCATCATTTGAGATATTTAATTAATGTTATCTGTCTCAACTCAAATGATGTCTAACTTGTCGTTCTCAATAGATTCAATTCTAAATAAAAAAGGTATGTATAATTTTAAAATAGATAATTCAGTCGCGTAAGGTTGCTAATCTGTTTTGATCAATTCTTTTTCTCTATTGTTTGTTATTGTATATATTTTAGTTTGAAAGTTTAATAATTGTTTATGTTTGAAAAAGTAATTTGATCTGATGTTTTAAATCAGTGCAATTGTATTTATTAGAATAATTGAATCTGAAAAGGAAATTACAAATGTGATTCGTTTTGTCAAATATATCGATGTTTATTGTCAATACGCTGTCTATATGTGCATGTTAACATATTATTGTAGAAACCTTCAATTCAGTATCATGTAAAAGCCGAAACAAACGTGGTACGGAAATCGAAAAACATTTTCTACCTGCATTATTTTATATCTTGCTTACAGAATTTTTGAAATTATAAAATAAAGTAAAATATGTTTGATCGTTTCTTTCAGTACCAAGATCTTCACCCATCCCAAACTCACACACTCAAGACAATTTCCGATTACGTAGAATGGCTGCTCTTCTTTCAGGTAAACATTTGCATTTTAGTTTTGTAATTGTTGAATTTAACATGTATTTAAATGTTTATGTTTCAT
The DNA here is from genome assembly GCA_032359645.1 of Pododesmus macrochisma. NCBI lineage: Eukaryota > Metazoa > Mollusca > Bivalvia > Pectinida > Anomiidae > Pododesmus > Pododesmus macrochisma. Next base: position 1,583 of record JAUMGZ010242237.1, on the reverse strand, counting down.
TCGCGATTCAGAAAATACATCAGAAATAACAAAAAAGTAGGATTAGTTTGTCTTTGTTTTAAAAATGTTCTTTTACTTGAGTTTTCGTATTATCTACATACTATTAATTTTAGCTTCTTTGTTGTAATTTCTAGGTTCAGGCCAGACACAATTGTGGCAATTTCTCCTGGAATTACTGGCGGATATTAACAATTACCATTGCATTAGATGGGAGAGCATGGATGGAGAATTCAGAATCAGCAACCCTGAACATGTAGCTCTTAAATGGGGCTATCGTAAAAACAAACTGAATATGAATTATGACAAACTCAGTAGAGCTCTTAGATACTACTACGACAAAATGATCTTGAACAAAGTACCAGGAAAGAAGTATACATACAAGTTCAACTTTGGAGTGATTTTTGAATCAACTCAACGTTATGCAAGTGGAGTTGTTTTAAGCCAGGATATATATTCAAGAATTTCTTCAAACACAATCAAAACATCGAATGGAACATTTCCAAGAAGGCCCGCCTCATTGCAGCTACCGTCAAGTTATTACGGATTTCTATCATAAGATATATCATTCAAATGAATAATGGTGGCCTTTACATATCATATAAACATTAGCAAAAGACTTGTGTTGTTCTGTTATGTTTTAATGTGTTCCATAGTTAAAATAAAGTATGATTGTCTGAATATCAAATGTGCTTTTAATTTCCAAGAGTTATTAGGTTATTTCTCGGTGGTATCTGCTCGAAAACAGTTTGATATGGTGCATTCTTTTGTGGTTAAATGTGTCACAGAGAAAAGAAAATATTTGAAAATTGCAAATATGCTAAGAAAAACAACCACATCAAATATTCAATAGAAATATGTAGTATACTATATCATTAATATGAAGTATGTTCATATACAAGGTTAAAAGAATAAATATATTAAAAAACAAAAAAAATATGACATCATTAATATGAACATACGACATACCTCGTATACATTTACTGACAACGTACGGACGTCAAAACAGAAAGAAAAGGGTGACCATGCTGATAAATTAGAATGCAGCACAACCTTGTTCAAAATATCATTTTCAAAACAAAAGTTATTTGTCATAACAGAGTTATATTTGATACCTGTATAGTGTTCTTAGACGTCATTATCCGCTTTGCAGAATAGTCTTAAAATTAATGACGAAATAGGTTGGGAAGAAATGGAATACGTGACCCCTTCCTAATTTCATCAATATTTGGAGGCTTATATCTATATACATTTCATAGCATGCCCTTATCAACAAGAAACATCCATTTCAGGTCATGGCATGATATTGTGTGGTATTTTGAGAGAAAAAAAAGAACTGCAATCTTTTAGTCATATTTGATGTCTAATTAGAAACACATCATATACTTATTACAATCGTAAACTACTTTTAATTTTAATTTTACAGGTCATTGTTGCTTTATTACATAGATACCAATTATTTCTAGTTACACTGTAGCTATTTTAACATTTGTCATTACCAGATATAAAATGAGTAAGTAAATCGAAAAACCAAGACGATATTCTAGGCCGTAAGTCCATGGACATTGGCAAACAATAAGAAAACG
>JAUMGZ010242226.1:0-10590 GCA_032359645.1 Pododesmus macrochisma | reverse complement strand
GGGGGCCCAGCCCCTTCATTTGAACAAATCTGAATCCCCTTCCCCTAGGGATACTTCCTACTAAGTTTGGATGAAATTAGTCCTGTGCTTTAGGAGGAGAAGTAGATAATGTGAAAAGTTTACAACGGACGACAAACAACGGACAGGATTTGTATGGGAAAAGTCTACCTTGGACCTTTGGTCCAGATGGACTAAAAAGAGATGCAGACTTTTTCTGTAACAACTACATGCATTCAATATAATTAATCTTCATTCAGGAAGTTAGTACGATATTACTCTGAACTTAATTTTGCCACATTATTCAGACAAACATTGGAACATACATGTAAATTAACAAACAATTATGTACTTTAGCCAAATAATGATCAACTTTAAAAGCTCTAAAGCAGGAACTTCGCAGCACAATTTGTTATTTATCTTAGCTTAACACAATAAATAACAAGTTCAAATACAAAAGGAGGGTCTGCCAACTGTAAAAGATATCTTCCAGTGATAAATTAGTTTAATTGTTGTAAACATGCATGTATATTGAAAAGGTAATGTTGAGAGATTATCTTAATCTATCAGTTCAATGTTTCAGAAACATATGGAACATATTTGTTTGTCATAATTACATGTAACTAGAACCTGACCTATGTGCAGAAAGTCCTAGGTTTGATCCCTAGAAGGATACCACCTAAGATAATAAAACTAGGTAATCTTCTCGCTCCCTGCTAATCCCTCAGCATTCTAGGTCAAAGGACTGGTCAACTCAATGGCAGGATAATGTGAAGTATAATGCCAATGTGTCTACAACATGATATTTCTGTGAGACAGAACTATAGTCACAATTAGTACAAAATGTCACAAATAGAGTAGACACTGTCAATATGACCTAGACATGTGTTCTAAGGAACGTTAAACCCCAACAAAACATGAATTTGAACCTGACCAAATCTGTGCAGCATGTAGGTGTCACTAGGCAGGTGTCATGTGACATGATATTTATATAGTACCTGACTGAAACCATGCAGCATTCATGTGTCACCATGGAATATATCACATGATATGATATTTAACTAGTACCTGACTGAAACTGTGCATCATGTAGGTGTCACCATGGCATATGTCATGTGACATGATATGAGTGGCATGCTGGAACAGGTTATTGTTGCCTACGTGGTCAGAGTGGCCATGCGTACACACAACATAATGAATTCTATCTGCTGAAATCTCATGCTTTTTTAAACCTGAAACATACAATTTGATATAATATGTAAATGAAGGCAAAAGACATTGACAAAAAAAATCAAGTTTAAATTGAAACACTGCATCCTTGTACTACATGTACATGACTGTACACTTCAGCACCTGTTGTCCTACTGTAACAATTAAAAGCATCTCTCTCTCTCTCTTTCTCTCTCTCTCTCTCTCTCTCTCTCCCCTCTCTCTCTCTCTCTCTCTCTCTCGCACCTATCCATCCCCCCAGGTAACTGAATAGATGGGCATCAAATGAGATAAATAATGATATGGTTATAACACTATCCCTCTAATGAGGGGTTTTTATCTGAAATGTTTCTTCTGAAAGAAAACATATATAGTAATATGAAATTTTAACTTTCTATCTTCTTAATTTTTAATTATTAATACCAGAATGAATATTCATCCTAGATTAAATTAGAAAACACATAAATGTATATGAAAAGGTGTCATAAGTATGAAAAAATAGGTTTAACAAAAATATATAACACAACATTATGCAGCATTTCAAAATCAGAGATTGTGGTCCATCCCCTTTACAGTGTGTGACTTTTGTGATACATGTTTTACTTTAATCACAAGGACTTATTACTACAATCATTTACATGTGAATCATGTATATAACAATGCTGTTTTACTTTAAACACAAGACGTATTACTACAATTATTTACATGTGATACATGTATAGAACAATGCTGTTTACATTAAACACGAGGACGTATTACTACAATCATTTACATGATTTAAAAATTTTGAGCATCATCAGATGAAGTTATTTAAGGAATAGTTTTGCAGTTCATAAAAAAGTGTACATAGTGTATTTTTTCTTTCCATACCTTAACAAACTAGGGTTGTTCCTTATAGTTTAAATTACAAAGATATATATACATTGCATTAAAATGTATTTCTTAAAATAAGGGTAATAGCAAGAAAAAGATTTTTTAGTACAAACTAAGTACTGCACAGAAATTTATCATTGACATCAACTCAACTGTTGCCACAAAAACTGCAGACTAAGACAATATTTTTACTTATACCAAGGTACATGTATAAAAATAACAAGTTTAGCTGTATATAGTTAGCAAATGAAACGCAGGGAAACAGAGCAGAATTAAATTACAAAAGTAAAGGAATCAATAGCAACAAATGACACGAGTAACAACAAAGATGGTCACAGGCATATTAATTAAACTTTTCCAGCTATACTACTATTTTACTACTTTTTTGTTAAATTAATTATAAAATCAGTGCATTCCATTATCTATACTTGAACATTAAATTAGTATACATAAATTATAAAATAAAACAACAAGGAAAAGATTTCACACTTAATTATCACAACAGCAAAATCATTTCTATCTAATATATTACTGATACTTCACCAGCATAGTTTGATATTACATTTAATGAAGGCAAAAACTCAAATAATTTAACAATAACTTTTGAATTCTAATCCACATTTGTTGATTTAAAATCTTTTTTCCTATCGATCTTTGTAAAAAACAATCAAAACACAGTATGTAATTATATATTATAAATTACCATTAAGTGGTAATTTCCAATTAAGAATCTTATTATTTAAAAGCATATAGCTATTTCACAAGTAAATGCACAGGGTACATTTTATTTGTATATAATTATAATTGCATATCAGAAATTTCATAGGCTATATTTTACTTTCCATAGACAACTTGTATTTATCATAAAGATCTCAATGGAACAACAGTTGCTAGTAAAATTGACAGTTTGCATGCAGATATTTTAATACCTGCTTGAACCCATGAAGAAAATAGTGATGACCTGAGAGAACTTCTCCAGCAATAATATGTGTAGCCCTCGTAAACAAGTTAAGGTTGCCTACTTTGTCCGAGTGGCCGTTTGTACAGATAATGAACATGATATCAGAAGGTAGAAGATGATGTTCATCCAGTCCTAAACAATAACACACATACACCTTTACTAACCATAACAGCAGCATTTTTGTACTTAAGGAAAACAGTGAGTACATGCATTATATATTGTATCTTACGATACATAAAATATTTGAGAAATAACATATTAAGCTTTTTATGATTGTATCACAGTTAGTGCATCACTACGGCAATTATAGTGTCTCGTGGAACAGCTGTCTGTCAAAGATAGAAAAGTACCTAATCAATGGGAAAGAGCAAGGAAAGTGAGACCGGCTAAAAAGTCCACTTCTACTTCAAGATCAAGATCAAAAAAGATTTATGCTAAAGAAGATGTAACCAATTCTAATGGATGTAAAATAAAAACCAAAACTAGCCATATTGGGCAGCTTATCCTTTTTAACTTTCTTAAAAATATAAAATTTGTGTGAATATTTGGGATTGTAATAGTGTTATATAACTTACATTATAAGAAAAGTAATGTGCCACAAATAAAAGAAAAAAATCATTTTGAGACATGCATAGATTCCACACAAAACTGTTCTTGAATGATACAATATTAATAGGTATATTAAAATTCACATATCAAGAAAAGAAAATAGATTTTCTATCATAGCGAAAATGTTCTACTTTCTATATAATAGGCCACCTGATCATGAGGATCTTTCAGAATAATATGGATTTTACTACTTACTTGAAGTTGAATGTGACAAGTGAGTGTTCTTGACCTGGTGACTATTATGTTACACCTACCTTCCAGAATAAGATCCTTATCCCAGGGATTGCCTGTGTCCACAATGATGTTTTTTGGTCCCTTTAGTAGGGTAATAGTTCCACATGCTTTTTGTTGACCTGATGGAATAGAAATAGGCTGCTATAAAGATGTAGTCCGAAAACTTTAAAAAGTTATGCAGAAATTTTCTTCTTCATAATTTATATAATGCTCTGCTCATAATAAAATAAGTTTGTATCTTGACCTCCATCAGAAAAATTTAAAGCCCATAAATGATTATATTTATTATGTGAATTTGCTATAAGCATTTTCAATGGTCTGGATTTACTTAACCAGGAAACAAAACAAACAAGGACTATATCATTACTCAAAAGACTAACATGGCAAAACATATGAATTTTTTTTTATACATGTAAATGCTGTATATGTATGCATTAATGTTGGACTAGCCATTAGGCTATATTTAGAACAAGAGGCCCATGGGGATTGGCATTTGTATTCTTTTGACCTTATGGTCACGCCTTGAACAAGCTTGGTTCTCCATGCCCTAAAGTTACTACAAACCAAAACATTAAGCAAAAGGCCTTCAAGTTTTTTTAGAAGATTTTAGAAATTTTTTTATCACATTTTACCCCTATTGGCCCCAAAAGCGGTGTCCCCTGGGGCCCAACCCCTTCATTTAAAAAAAATTTGAATCCCCTTCCCCTAGGGACACTTCCTACCAAGTTTGGATGAAATTGGCCAAGTAATTTTGGATATGAAATATGAAAAGTCAACATTTTTGCTTAAGAGTTGAACTTTGACCCAAAAACGTGTACCGGTAACCTATTTTTGACCCCAGGGTCATGCCTTGAAAAAACTTGTTATCCACGCCCTAAAGTTGCTACATACGTATACCAAAACATTAAGCTCTAGGCCTTCTTGTTTATTAGAAGAAGATTTTTGAAGTTTTGTTAAGTTTCCCCCTAGTGGTGCACCCTGGGGCCCCAGCCCCTTCATTTGAACAAATCTGTATCCCCTTCCACTAGGGATACTTCCTACCAAGTTTGGATAAAAATGGTCCAGTGGTTTAGTAGAAGAAGTCAAAAATGTTGAAAGTTAACGACGATTGACGGACAGAAGGGATTTGTATGAGAAAAGTCCACTTTGGACCTTCGGTCCAGATGGACTAAAAATTCATCCCCTGGGTGTCACTCCATTTTAGCCCAAAGAGCAAGCAAAACACTGGACAAGCAAACCTTATAAACTTCTATATATTACCTGGTCCTTCTGGTATACTGTATCCTTCCTTCAACACTATCACCTTGTACATATCTGCTTTGTACTATGCCAAGTGGTTCACCAATAACAAACTGCACCACCGTCACTTTGTCTAGTTGTGCCACTAGTTTACTTTGCAGTTATAGTTGACAGATCTAGAGCTACCTGCTAAAATTAATGATAATATAAAGTAATTGCACTTTACAGTGATTGTACAGTAGTGCATCAATTCTTGTTCATGTACAAAAGGCAAATTGGGACTAGTTACATATTGTTACTTGGCCGGGAGAAGATTTATGTTAAAAATAAGGCTTGTCTGTAATCAAATCCTATTGTTATGTACTTATGACAATAGATCTAGAAATGTTCTAAAAGTACTTTCCATTGCTTCAGTACTCTGAATCGAACTAGTCAATATTTTGGGGGGTTTATAAAATAGGCAAGTTTTACATATCATAAGTTTTAATGCATATTAACAGTAAAACAGTTCAAGATCATGATGTGCACTCAATTCCTTACTATGGTTTGTCATAAATAACATTATACTAGTCATTTTTTTTTTTAAATTAAGACATAAAGCATTAAGTATATATTGTGAATAGTCTATGGAAACAGACTATACATCAATACATTTTGGAGATAATGTTGTTATCAGTCATAAAGAAAGTTCATTTGAATCAAATGTGGTTGTGGGATAGTAGCTTTGTAATTTATTTTTCACCATTCAATAAAAACTATTTGAAAAATAGTTTTGCAATATTTTAAGACAAAACATTAGTTATGTCATTTATTTTAATAAGTATCAAAGTACCAAACAAGTATGACATACGTTAGTCACAACAGTGCATCAACAGGTGACAAAGCTTAAGCTAAGCTGCTTCTAACACTGGTACAGTCACTTTGTGTTTATAGTGACAGTTATGAGTTTTGTGTTTTCTAGCAACAGATGACAGAACATCATGATTCTGAGTTTTGTTATGTTTTCACGTTGACTAATGATCATCGTAGACTTATTGAAGTGATTTATCGATATTTTAATTCCATAATAATAGTACATGTTCACTATGGTAGTGTACAGGGTAAAAACACATCCAACTGCAGTCATCTTCAATTCTTGAAACAAAAACAAAGCCCGCTAAAATTGACAGGTGTAGAGAAATAAAAAACTGTTTATTTATGAGTTGTCCTCCATAAATTGTGTGTTTTGTGCCTTATCTGACTTAAAGTGAGATTATACTCAATCTCTGTAAGCTCCCACCAGTACTCAGACAGTTGATTAAAAATAAATGCATGCAATAATGAGTTCCTAAGTACTTAAAAATGTTGAAATTTTTTGCTCAATGAAATTTGTTTCGGGTTTTCCACTGCATGTTTGAGTTTTAATTCTGTGCAGAAAGGTCTACAAACAAGGACTATCTGCTGTTTTGTTTTTCCTCAAAGTTGGCGGCATAAATAACGACCTTCAATACTTGCATTGGGAACAGTCATTAACAGGAAGCGGAAGTCAAAATTCGGAATCATGTACTCTTGACTTTACTTTTCTTTACTACAGCGCACAGTAGACCAGATTTATGCAAATTTCTGTGATGCGCCCTTGGTATTAAATATGTACGTGCTCCCTAGATAACTGGGTCAACTACATGTAAACAACAGTAACTTTTGCATGGGAATTCCCATAGACTGGTCTAGCTCTCCATCCCAGGGCTTTGGAACTAATGACATGAATATGTTTTGTGATACATAATTTGGTTTCTTTTTTCCCTTTGGACTTAAACTAACCAAAAATAGAAGATTTATTGCATATTTGAAAAAAATATTTTATTTTTGAAGCGGGTAATCTAAATGATGTTGACTTTAGATGTGTTCCTTCACTTCAAAACTAGAAAAACAATATGTTTGCACTTCTCCAAATTAAAATCATAAGGATTGCTTAAGCAGCAAAAGGCACTTGCTATTCGAAATGTTTTTGGAATCAGGATCCAAAACTGTTAATATGGCCAAATGTTGGATGATTTTCCTTTACTCGTCGTTTTTAAGTGACCAAAACGATGAAAAAATAAGATGATGTGATTATTTCCTGGCGGATTCTGGTAAATAAATGTTCAAGTGACAGTTTTGTCAAATGTATTGAATAAACTGTGAGGTTACTTTATGTCCGCAGTAGAGGTTAGTTTGCGACGTCTTTTTAATAGCATGGATCTCTGCCCCTAAAACGAATATATCAGAAAACGGCATTCGTTCGAGGGGCAGAGGAATCTCGGCCTAATGGATACGCTCTCTTCTACAGTTGTCCTGACCATATTTAGCTATTTAGGAGATAAGTCATTATATCGACGATACAGTAAAGGCCAGGTCATACAGTGGCATATAAGTCTATCCACTTAAAATACTGCATTTGCTCAATAGGGCTTAAATGACCATACTCATTTACTAATTTCACTGAAGCTGAATGTAGATCTTTTGGCAGCCAAACGAGAACTTTCTTTCAAGCGTTTTCTCAAACTGAGTGAGACAAGCGTTTTAGATAAATTGTAACAGTTGGTGCGGATGCCGTTTTTATAGATACGGCTTTGCTTGACATTGTTTCCCGTAGGAGTTATTCCTCTTTACACTTCAGAATGTTCGTACATTCCCTTGTGAGCTAGGAAGGCTTTGGAACATTTTTTTATCACCAGCACCACATCATCATCATCATCATCATCATCACAAGAGCCTTTCACCTCCTAGTTCGATTCCCGTCCGCGGCGTGCTAGTGTGAGAAAGTTGCCAGTGACTTGCCGTAGGTCGGTGGTTTACTCCGGGTATTCCGGTTCCCTCCACCAGTAAAAGTGGCACGTCAGTAAATGACCTTAGCTGTTGATCGGACAATTAGCCCCTAATACAAACAAACAAACCATTCTGTGTGAACAGGCTTGGACACACAACTGAGTGTACCCGCTAGAATATTGAACTTTCCTGGAAGATGACGCACTGTCATAATCAGACTGTGCTCTTGGTAAAACAGGAGAATATCTCGAGCTAGGAAGTTCAAACCAAGTGACCTTGTTCCTTCTTGATTGTTGAGGTAGGCAACAAACGTTGACTTGTCTGACGCCAGTGAAAAAGGACGATCAAGTAGATGACCTAACAGTGCCCACAGAGCTAGGCAAACTGCCTTCATCTCCAGAACATTTATATAAAGAGAGATCTCCTTCAGGGACCACGTCCCCAAAGCAGATCGGCCGTCTAACTACGCTCCCCACTCCACAGACGAAGCGTTTGTGTGAAGATTGGTCACTGGTGTTGGTGGTTCAAAAGTATTCCTGCTAGAACGTTCTATCTGAACGTCCACCAGACTAAATCTTGTTTGATCTGCTGATTCAAAGAAATCCAAGCATCCCACATCTGTGATGCTGGACTCCAATTAGACAGCAGGAAAATGTGGAGTGGGCGTGTGTGTAGTCTCCCAAGGGGAATAACATATGCTAATGAATTCAGGTAACCGATTAGCGTAAACGTAAACGGACCTGAACTCTGCCCATGGACAGAAATTCTTGCAAAATATGTCCTCTGGTAGTACAACCAGACCTAAGTCTGATCGGAACATGTGGCCCAGGAAAACGAAATCCAGGGAAGGAACCAACCCGGATTTGTCTATAGATAGAATGAATCCGAGTCTGAGGAAAACCTCTACTACCTGCCTGGTATGAAGAACTAGTGATGGTCTCACTAGATGAAGCATAAGGGAATCGTCGAAATAGACGTTAATGTCTATTCCCCGGCGTTGTAAATACAAGAGGAGCTGTGATGATCCCAACTGGGGAAGCACGAAATTGATACACCCTTCCTAGAAAGGTAAACCGAGGGAATTTGCGAGCACGCTTCTTGATGGGAATATGGAAATAGGCATCCTTTCAATTTATTGAAGTAGCCCAAAGGCCTGGATGTACCGCACGGATGATACCGCGGGCCGTCTCCATCTTGAAGTGAGGACTTACAACGAGTCTGTTGAAGGTGCTTAAATCTATTATGGGACGCCATTTGCCCGATTTCGTTCGAACTAGAAACAATCGGGAATAAAAACCCGGTGTCTGATGCGGGCCCTAAGTTCCCCTATTGTCCCCTTCTCTAACATGGTAGATATTTCTAGGACAAGAGCCTGAGATTTCTCCAATCGCCGGGGGGGGCGGGAAGAATATCGGCTCTGCAGCCTGGGGGCTTGCAATTGAACTGAATACCCAAACCCTCTTCCACTATCGACAAAACCTAACCATCGTCTGTGATTTCCTTACACCTGGGATGGAAGTGAGGCAATTCTGGCCTCGGAATCTCTTAGCCTACCAACCAGGGTAGAGACTGAGGTAGGACGCTTGGACTTACCTTGCCTGATATTGATTCTGCGATCCCCAAGGAATCTGAACTTCCCTGGTTATCCTCTAAGAGGAGTACGGAAGCAACAGGCAAGGCTTGTCGACGATGAGGGGGGATAGTGAAAGGGGTTCTATTATGAGATGTGTGGTCGAGGTATTTTGTATTATTTAAACCACCGACCTACGGCAAGTCACTGGCAACTTTCTCACACTAGCACGCCCCGGACGGGGATCTAACTAGGAGGTGAAAGGCTTATGATTACAAGTCTGCGACTTTAACCACTAGGACACCGCGGCCCCTAACCTTATATGTAGCCCATCACCATTGCATATGTGGCCATAGAGCCTTTGGTTGTACAGCGAGATGGCCGTAAAGATCCGTGGGCTATGGTTTCAAGTTTGAGTTTTTGACCAGGATGAGAATGCAAGTTTTGAATTTACTATGTAGATGACAGAGTACTTCTGAAGCCTAGAAGGTCTTAATTGAATTTGCATAGAAATATTTTCATGGCATGGAAACAGTACTGTGTGTATTAACTCAATAGAATGCAATATTTTGCAATAACATGTACAGACGTTTGTAATGTAAAGCAATTAAATACAATAATTCTTGCAACGTTTAGGTTATAAATAATATTTCCATTAAAGTATTGTACTAAATCTTAAAAAAAAATTGCTTTTAACTTGAATTGCATTTTTCGCAAAACTAATTTTAAGTCCATCTGGATCGAAGGGCAGGTGGACTTTTCCCATACAAATCCCGTCCGTCTTCGTCGTTAACTTTTCCCATTTTCGACTTCTCCTAAATAAGTAAATCGAAAAACCATGACGATATTCTAGGCTGTAAGTCCATGGACATTGGCAAACAATAAGAAAACTTTGGATGCACACAGAAAATGAACCAAATATACATTTATTAACTAAAAAAGGAAACATCACGAACTTCTATTAAACAAGAGGCCCAACAGGCCTGAACATCCATCTGGATTGGCATTTGTATACTTTTGACCCTAGGGTCACCCCTTGAACAAACTTGGTTCTCCATGCCCAAAAGTTACTACAAACCAAAACATTCTTTTTAGAAGATTTTTGAAATTT
>JAUMGZ010242215.1:0-10590 GCA_032359645.1 Pododesmus macrochisma | reverse complement strand
AAAAAGACGATGTATATCTATGTATTAAGCTTTACGTGTAAGAATTCCTTTAAAGTTTAACAAAGCATAATTGTTTTTATACTATTGCTTCAAAAATATCAAAGAAAAAAAATACAGTCGTATTGTACATAATTATCTTTATGGCATTGTCTCTTTTAAGTCAATAAATAGTGCGTGATCATAATGATTTCATTTTAAACTAATTTTTATATATTCAAATTCTAAATTGTAACCAATTTCCCAATATATAAAAGAATTATTAATGAAATCCCAGAGTTGGTCCACCAAATTCAAATGAAAAGAATCACAAAATTTCTTAACGTTTACCTAGTGTATCCGAGCAGCTTTGCTGCAGTTTATTGTTAGACAAAATTGGCGATAGCTACGCTTGATGTGCTCTTTCCCCGTCTAGTGCCGCCCTAAAGGTTTGTGTTCTTGTCCTTATTGTTGTGTCTTTACCTGTGCTGTCGTCACTTCTCAAGATTTTGGAAGCAATGTTAACCCTAATTAACCACACAAATAAACAGAATCTCTGCTGATACATGTAAGATCTAGGTTTTCCGTAAAAAGTGATATGCGTTTATATTCATTTAACGACAATTTTTGATACGTGACACGAGAAACATTGACAGGATAAAATTAACGTGTATCAATTTACTCCTCTTCGCTTTATCTTTACCGCTCTGTTTTCATGTAATGTTGCTACTTGTATTCCCCGCCTGTTAATGGTTGTTCTCCCTTTCTCTTTCGTCACCAAAACTGTGACATAATAAACAGTGGAAAGGGTTGGCATACAACGGAATGACACGGAGGCATCGCGGCGGGTGACACATATGTAGCAGGAAACGCTTACCATATCGCGAGCACCTGGTTTCGCTATTACTTTTTAATAGAAGTTCGTGATGTTTCCATTTTTAATAAATAAATGTATATTTTGTTAATTATTCTGTGTGTGTCCAACGTTTTCCTTTTGTTTGCCCATATCCATGGCCTAACGGCTTAAACATATCGTCTTGGTTTTTCGAATTTACTATTGTAAAAGGAATCCATTGCATACGATACCTTTCCTGATCCCACAGACCCAATGATTGCGATAAGTTCTCCCTGTGAATTTAAAATTAAACATCACATTTTGAGGCAATAAACAATTATATTGACAAAATAAGATACTCAAATAAATATACAAAAATGCAACCTATATCATGCCTCCGATAAAATATGATATTTATAGGATCCAAAACTTTGTGTGAATTACCCCGTCGCGAACCACAGAGCTTGCTCGAAGCTGCAGTCATTAATGGACGCAAGAGAAGAATTAATTTTGTATAGACAAGACTTCAGTAAACCAAAGTACAGAGCCAATGGGGCAACGGTGACAAAAATTCATGATGGACAAAGACCATACCCAATAATAATACAAAATTGTCTTGCCCAAATTTAAAATGTGCGCGTAGTCAAAAAAGGAATTTTTAAACGTACTCCTCAGGACACTTGTTTCGAGCAAACCAGTTCTCCTCAGCAAAGGTGACGGTATAATAGATATATAGAATTAAATATTATCAAGACAGACAGACTGACTGACTTACTTACATTAAAGAAAGCCAAAATATGCATCAAAACAGCTGCTGTCATTAATGGACGCAAGAGAGCAATTTACATATAACAAATTTTCCTCGGTTAGCTGATGAGCTCTATGTTATTGTATGAATATTTGTATTATTATTTTATGTAAACTACCGCACAGTAAAAATGATCCACGTATTGTAACTTTTTGTTCTAAATGTCACTCTCTCTATCATGCAACACGGAATAGATCTTTTCAGATAAGATTTGGTTCAAACTAAAGGCTCTGTTCAATTTGGTTCCTAAAAGGGGTTTCCTTCGATATCCCCACCATTTGATCTTATGTAGCATGGATGTCTTCCAATCAAGTTTTAATCTAGGTTTACAACGTTATTACAATTCATGTATTTTGCGCTTGTAGATTCATGGTTTATTATTGAGAAGGTTGAGTTTAATTTCTTAATTAATGTGGTATAAGTCCTCTACAAAGCTGTTAAAAGTGACGAATTTGGTATCCCGTTTACCAACATTAAATGTTTGTTGGCTTTTCCTTGACCGTCAAGTGATTCAAATGCCGTTCTTCCTTTAAAATTAACGTCTATATATAGTATTTGAAAAATTGTATGTAAAATAGCTTATACTATTAATTAAATGTTATTTATTCAATCTTACCTGTTTAACATGCAAATCAATATTTCTTAAAGAAAATACTTTGCTAGGTTCAATATCCTACAAAATCAATCAAAGACATAAAAAGTGTAATTTCATCACAAAACTAAAACGATTATATTCACAATCAAACACATGATAACAGGTAATGATCACACAACTAATGAGATTACGGTCACGAATCGATCAAAAGCAAACAAAACAAAAATGCTACAGAAAACCCAAATTTCAAACTGTTCTAGTTCATTAACACCAAGGCATTGTATAAGAAAACCAATGTAGATTCAAATGATTTTTTGCTTCGAAATTGTAAGTCTATAACTATTGTCCATATTTCACTTACGTATTTTTGTAATAGTTTGATTTCCTCTAGTGTATCGTTTTGTGGCATATTTTGTGCAGCTTTAAAATTCTCCTGGGACTTGTCTTGAATTGATACCCACGGAGCTGTAATATTGATAACATCTACTGCAAACTCGGCATCGCTGTCAATGTCATCGCTTATTATTGAGGTTTTGCTATTGATATCCATTTCCTCGGCGAGCAAGAATCCCTGAAACCAAAATCGGTTTACAGGTCGAAGGTAATCGTTTAGACAGTTATCGTTCTTAGACAGCAACATAACTACCTCATCTGCTAATTATAGACATAATACCTACGTCATATTTTGAGTTTCTTAACTCCCAGTCATTTATTTGGCTTCATACTTACCTGAATTCTAAATGTATGCGCTTGACTGATTGACATTTCGGCTTTCATATTTCTGAACCCCCATTCTTAATTGTACGTTCGTCCGTCTGTCTTTGATTATATAATATATTTTAATCTATTATGTATTTGCTGTCATTGGGTTTTTACTCCTTGTAATACTATCTTTACCGCTTTGTTTCATGATTATGTTGCTGCTTCTATTCCAATCCTGTTAATTGGTTTGAATATATTCTGTTGTTTTTACTTATCCTGTTTCTTCTTTAATCTTTCGTCACGATATAAGTGGCATATGGTGATTGTGAGATATGGTTTTTGTGACATATGCTTCTTTTTGAACAGCGGAAAGGGTTGCTATTCACCGGAATGACACGGAAGCATAGCGGCGGATGCCACATGTGTAGCAGTAAACGCTTACCATATTGCGAGCACCTGATTTTGCTTCTAGTTTTTTAATAGAAGTTCGTGTTAAGACGAAGTGGAACTTTTTGTGAATTAGTAATAAACATTAATTAAAAATATTGTTAGAAAAAACAGAAAATACAAGAGCAAGAGGAAACCCAACAGTGCATGTTTTTGTAACCTAATCTCAGTATGTAAAAGGTGGAAATTTGTCTATGTTCAACACTTTGTAAATCTTCCAAAATAACTAATAAATATTCTCTAATGTTGAACGTCAACATCTTTAAATTACCTGGAATAAATGCTTAAGTAGTAAATTCGAAAAACCAAGACGATATTCTAAAGCCGTAAATCCATGGACATAGGCAAACAAACGGAAAACGTAGGAAGCACACAGGAAAAATAACCAAATATACATTTATTAACTAAAAATGGAAACATCACGAACTTCTTTAAAAGGTTTCAAAATAATTCACTAAAACAGTATATGTTTATGATTATGGACTACGAACCTAGATATTCATAGATTTACGGATGGGCGAAGGGAAGGACCGACAACGCCATACCACAATATTCGCCGTCTTAGACGGGCGTATACAAATAAAGTAAACAAAAAATACCTGTATGCGGTTTAAAGATGCCCATAGCTTAGTATTGTGTTCCACAGCGTAACATATAAACATGAAGACAGACACCCTTATACATTCAATCCAACCGATCGTGCTAAATATGGTACTTGCTGTCAATGGTACATTCATTTTCCAGCATGACATGAACAGCAAAATGGACAAGAGCTTGGTGGCGCCAAGGAACATAGATATATTGAAAGCTTCAGCTATGGACGATTTCAAAATCTGCTTGATTTCTTTCCTAAAAGTATAAATAGATTTTTTCCTAAATTAGTCATTTTTTATTAGCAGAAGGGACCACTAACAAACAAATGTGATGAGATATAATGCCAATGTGAACATTATTTAAACATTCTAAGGTTCTTCATTCATCATTGACAAAACAAAACATGATAAGTGGAATCAACAGAACAACACATATAATCAAACCAATAATAGCCGCATCAAACAATTCAGCACCAGAATTCAACTAAATAAATTGACGTCACAACAATCCCCAATACTGGCTATCCATGCGGACCGACTTAGGACGGTCACTCAGCACGAAACCAGGCGGTGTGGTCAAACCGGTTCATAAAGCCTCAACCTTCCCTTTTCCCGCATACTTAACATATGTATTTACAAAGGGTAAATGGAAACACGAAAATTGAACGAAGCCAAGCAGCATACAACCGAAAATAGTGGCTGAAAAATAGTAGATCCGTTGATCCCACATATAAATAGTGACATTGATGAAAAATCAGTGTATTCGCAGAGGTACAACTGCAGCGACTGGGCACAATTAAACTGCCAAATATATATATACATATAAACTTAAAAAACAAAAAACCGAGGGCTGCCAGAGAGAAAACACTCATCCTGTTATGTGTCAGGGGAAATACGAGAAAGCTGGCTTAAGTATCTACTATTACAACGGTGTGAGCTCAGAAACAATAAACAACCACAAGTACAGATATTAGGATCACACCTTTTCGATATTTGGAGCTTTCGACTGGAGCCCTTTATTGAGTCCCAGTAGTATTGTTACATGTAGAAGGTGTGCAATGACAAAGTGTATGCCAGTAAGAAGCGGTACATGGACTCAATAAGAGGCATGTAGTGCGTGGCACTATAAAAGCATTATAGCTACGTTTAACGGTTATAAAATGCCTCTAGTAACATTCTGAGTAGACAAAGCTGCATTAATTGATATATAGAATTATAATAATTAAATATTATGCAGAATTACTGTATTATATTAAAATATGCAATAGAAATTTAAATTATCGCTGGAAGTAGTTGCACTTGGAGTCCTCTTTTTCAGGACTCTTGCTCAGGTACCTGTTTTGTACCTACCTACCTATCTAAATTGTACGATGTTTGATAGCAAATAATATTTCGTCTTTATGAATTTATATCGTGTTTCTCTCGAAAAACAAATTAAACCGATGTAAGGTAATTTAATGAGAAAAAAAATGTGAGGTAAGGAATATAATTAATCGGATACATATATATTCATTCGATAACTGTTTAAAAAGTTGTCTGAAGTGTCCTTGTAGATGTATCTTATGGAATGGTTGTATGCTCCAGGATGGGTTTTTTCAAAATTGATGAAGTTTTGTGTTTTTGGTTTTATTGATTTTATTTGCCAAATCTAAAAAGTATATACAGCACACTATAATATCGTAATCATATTTTTTATTAAATTTATAATAATAAAAATGGTGGCACAGTGTTTACCTTATTACGTTCATTTTGTAAAATTCAATTACCTCCATCTCATGTACTAATCGGCAATTTGTTTTTAAATAATAAGGTTCATGTGTACGAATGTGTTCACGTTCAAGTAATTATCTTATTTCCCAATAACAAACAACAAACAAATCACATCTATATCATCAAATTCGGTTTTATAGCAACAATGATCAGTGACTCTCATTTTGTATGAGTAATTAAAACATTGGAAAAATAACATTGAAAGGAGGTCCATACAATGTAGACAATGAAGTTTTAAAAATAACACTTTAATTTTAATCACGTTTTATAACAACACTTTTGTTTTAATTCCCATGTACTGGCATAATGAATTTGCGTTTTTGTACGTTTTGAATTTTTAATAGTGCTTTGACAATATTTTCACTGGCGAAATAAACTTATTTTCTCAACTTCAAGTGCTTGCGTAAAAGTAGCATCACTTGATTATAGTTTGACCTCTTACAGAGTGAAAACCTGCACACATCAAATTAAATATTTATAGTGCATCATATAGAGTTATCTATTCATTGCAATACAAGTCTTTATTAGTTGGTCACAATCTACTTTAACACCGTAGCATATATATTACCACATAAAGGACAAATGTTCTAAAATTGTGTCAATTTCAACCAAATTTAATATATAGAATAATATGTGGTTGTGCTGTTGTGTTTCTATTTAACATTTAATATTTATTGGGTTTTTTTGTTGCCCATGTTTCGGGTTCAGTTATTTCTGCTTGTCTGTTTTGCAGAAGGTTTAATACATTGTAAAAAATCCCATTTTGACTGCGCGTACATTTAACAATTTTATATTATTGTTGGTGTGTAGTTTTGTCCATCATTATCTTCGTGAATGTTCCTCTCCCCAATTGTTAACCCTTCAGAGTAATTGAGGAGATATTACCTTCCCATCGCAAGACGTTTCAACCTTCCAAATCACACATCACGTAACATGTCTGTGATAGCCATCGACCACAATATAACTTGGGATGACAACACACGGATCTCAAAAGAACGATTTTGGACCCAACAGCTCCACAGTACATATCCACTTGGAATGAACGAGCGATAAATATTTTGTTCCGACTCAAATCCAGATATCCAATCTTTTTTCTATACCAGATTCAGCAGATTTTTAATTACCCATGATAGATGACGCTCCAATATGTACATATTAGTAGGAAGATAACCCACGTCTACATTTCAAATGCGACTGTTAACAATGCAGGACGCTAAGATGTAGGCAGGCGGTAATCTCTGCACATGTATATGTGTTTAATTTGTATTGTCTAGTAAATATGTAGTAGTTTATTTTTACATTTACATATTCTTCGCCTTGACAAAGAGGCGCGGATGCATTTGTAAATAACACTGTTTAAATATCATCATTATGTCCTATATATTACAATTCTGATGATATGTATTCAATCTGCTTGAATCCCGTGTATCATTACATTCATCAGAAATATGTGTGTGTATTTATGAACACATGTTAAATAAATACAAAATGATAATTTTTAAAGTTGGTACAAAGGAACTGCTACAGTACCAGGACATTTGTATTAACGTAGTACAACTGCGCTATTCCAATCAAATACAGACTTACATGCATCATACAGGATTTTCTCTTGGGTGTAATGTCATTGTACAGACCTCTGATGTTCCAATGTGCACATTAAATCATAATTAATCATTATACAAAGTACAGCTTACCGTCTGATGTCAGATATTAGGCCACTGAATGGTACTTCCCAGCAATACATTTTAATAACACGCATACCACTGATTATTTCATTCATGAGATGTATCCTCCGGTCTGTCTGACCAGCTATCTGTATTCTGAACAAAAAATACCAATTAAAAAGAGTGATATTTGAATCTGTGAGACTAACGACCAACGACTAACAACATCAATGACAATACAACATACACAACATATTAGAGGCTAGTCACCACCATTGAACGAATGAGGTCTCCACACAACAAACATAATGGAGGCCCGCCACCGCCATAGAACGACTGAAGGCTACTAACAACAAACATAATGGAGGCCCGACACCAATATAGACCGACTGAGGTCTCCACACAACAAACATAATGGAGGCCCGCAACCATCATAGAACGAATGAGGTCTCCACACAACAAACATAATGGGGGCCCGCCACCACCATAGAACGACTGAGATCTCCACACAACAAACATAATGGAGGCCCGCCACAACCATAAAACGACTGAGGTCTCCACACAACAAATATAATGGAGGCCCGCCACCACCATAGAACGACTGAGGTCTACACATAACGAATATAATTGAGGCTCGCCACCAATATAGAACGACTGAGGTCTACACACAACAAACATAATGGAGGCCCGCAACCACCATAGAACGACTGAGGTCTACACACAACAAACATAATGGAGGCCCGCCACCACTATAGAACGACTGAGGTCTCCACACAACAAATATAATGGAGGCCCGCCACCACCATAGAACGACTGAGGTCTCCACACAACAAATATAATGGAGGACCGCCACCACTATATACCATCTGAGGTCTACACACAACAAACATAATGAAGGACCGCCACCACCATAGAACGACTGAGGGCTACACACAACAAACATAATGGGGGCCCGCCACCACCATAGAACGACGGAGGTCTACACAACAAACATAATGGAGGCCCGCCACCACCATAGAACGACTGAGGTCTACACACAACAAACATATTGGAGGCCCGCAACCACCAAAGAACGACTGAGGTCTACACACAACAAACATAATGGGGGCCCGCCACCACCATAGAACGACTGAGGTCTACACAACAAACATATTTGAGGCCCGCCACCACTTTATAACGACTGAGATATCCACACAACAAACATAATGGATGCCCGTCACCACTATAGAACGACTGAGGTCTACACACAACAAACATAATGGAGGCCCGCAACCACCATAGAACGACTAAGGTCTACACACAACAAACATAATGAAGGCCCGCCACCTACACATAACGACTGAGATCTCCACACAGCAAACATAATGGAGGCCCGCCACAACCATAGAACGACTGAGGTCTCCACACAACAAACATATTGGAGGCCTGCCACCACCATAGAACGACTGAGGTCTCCACACAACAAACACAACGGAGGCCCGCCACAACCATAGAACGACTGAGATCTCCACACAACAAACATAACGGAGGCCCGCCACCACCATAGAACGACTGAGATCTCCACACAACAAACATAACGGAGGCCCGCCACGAATACAATAACGACTGAGATCTACAATCAACAAACATAACGGAGGCCTGCAACCACCATAGAACGACTGAGATCTCCACACAACAAACATAACGGAGGCCCGCCACCAATACAATAACGACTGAGATCTACAATCAACAAACATAATGGAGGCCCGCAACCACCATAGAACGACTGAGATCTCCACACAACAAACATAACGGAGGCCCGCCACCACTATATAACGACTGAGATCTACAATCAACAAACATATTGGAGGCCCGCCACCACTATATAACGACTGAGATCTACTATCAACAAACATAATGGAGGCCCGCCACCACTATATAACGACTGAGATCTACACTCAACAAACATAATGGAGGCCCGCCACCACCAAAGAACGACTGAGGTTGTTCATTTAACGAATAAAACAAAGTTTTTAAAACGGTTAACGGGATTCAACAAATCTTTCCACTTAACCCGCGAGGTGGGGATCGTAAACCACAAACATTCAAAGAAATTTATTTTGTATTGGTCGCCGTTGTCAGTTTTGCTTTCAACATATATTGGGCGTTTGGATTTAAACTGCTACTTTAATGCCGAATTAATCAATTTTACAAGTTTTCAATTGTGTACTTCTTAAAACTAAATGTTACGTTAAAGCATTTTCTCGTGGTTGCAGTATTAAATAACTAATGCTTTCAATGATCCCCTGCCCGTTGTGACATTTACACTATGTTTTTTGTAGAAATTTTTCTACTAACCTTAACCTCCCGATAACTCCACCAAGTAACGCCTGTAAAGGGATTATAACTACAAAAACTGGTAAAGTAACTAGAGTGGCAATACCAACATTGTGATACAACAGGACAAGGATAATAATGACTTCTAATGGTGCAATCCACACAAAATGAAAAGTTTCTGTGGCCTAAAATAAAAAACAAGAATAAAGAATGTTGTTACATTTATTTAATCAATTTTAGTCGATACAAGAAGAAAAAAATAAATCTTCATAAGCAGTAAAGGAAAAAAGCAACACTACAAAAATGCAATCTGAAACATAATAAATATAATATTTGTAAGAGAAAAGAGACAATACCCTATGAGAGAAACGCTCGTGCCGAATTCCAAGTCAAGCTCCGGAGCAGCCGTCATTAATAAACAATAGATACTAGATAAATCTAGTTATGTGTAATTTGAAACAAAAATATTGTTCATGTAATTCTGATCTGATAAATTAAGAGAAATATCATAATGTTGGTAATAATATCTGTCTTTAATATGTTGTCAACAAACCAAACCATACACATACATACAAATAACATTTATAACAGAATACGAAAAAGTAAATTAAAAGTTTCGAGTTTATTATAATTTCATGTTTGTCCGAGGTATTTTTAATATATCTTTTTTCATTTTAAATTGATTGCTTACTTTTATTATTCGCCGGTTCATGCTGGCGAATATAAATTGTAATTGATTTGAGATATGCACATTGAGATGGGGAGCAGTTCGAATTTTACATCCTGAGTTTGAAGAGGTTGTAAAACGGTTTTACCCCAAGTTACAGCAGTTTTGCTTTGTTAAACAATGTAACATAAATACTGTTATTTATTCAATGTGTCTG
>JAUMGZ010242204.1:0-10591 GCA_032359645.1 Pododesmus macrochisma | reverse complement strand
TCATGTGGACAGTCTTAGTGTATAACCTGCTACATACACATATATCATCCAGTACGCACACTTTGGAACCTTAGCCAACCATCCAAAGGACCAAACATTCAACCAACCTTCCCACCAACTGACCCATCTTCCCATGTATATCACTATGTACACTAGACATTGAAACATTCAAGCAAACCAACTGACTGACATTCCAATATATGTTACTATTAGGACACTGCACCATTGAAACCAACCAACCAAACTGACCAACCTATCCACCCACCTAACAACCAACCAACAAACTTCAACCAAAATACCTACCCATCCAACAACCAACCAACCAACCTACTTAAACCAACATACCCTCTAGTCCTGCACAGGCTGCTCCGGTATATTTATCCCTTCATTGACACCGGAGCAGCCTGTACAGGACTACATACCCACCCACTCAACAACCAGCAAACCAACTTAAACCAACATACCAACCCATCAATTTTTTGGGTACTGTCCATTCCATTTAAATATGATTTTTAAACACTTCAACATCTTGGCTATCCATATTTTCCATTTCATTGAAAAGAATGCATACAATATTAAAGAAAATGTAAATATGCAGCACAGTCAATAATTTAATGCCCAAACAAGTGTTCAAAGCTAAAAGAAATAACGTATATATTTAAGAAAGATAGCCCTTCACAAGATTAATAGAATCTATTACCCCTGGTTGTGTGAGATATCTCAATCTTACACAACCAAGGGTGATTGATTCTTTTTCTCAAACCTTCGACATTGATATCACAGCGATAAGAAAGCTTTGATTGTATGATTTTCTTGAAAATCGATGAAATTCTTTCTTTGATCTGATGTTGTGATGTCATATTGATTGTTGAAATGACGTCATATTCATTTTTTACGACGTCATATCATTGTCTATAATTCCAGTGCGCGCTTATCTCACCCTAGGTTTGTGATAGAGAAATCTAACATGGGGAAAAACACGGGAAAATCTATCACAGGTGTAAGAAGAATGTATCTGTTAAACACATTGCTGTTGGAACATATGACAGATCTGTCTACTTAGTTAGTAATTCATTTCCCAGTATCTTCTAGGGAGCACTGACCACAATGTACATGGTGTATGTAGCTACTGGTACATGTATCTGTATGTATAACTTGTGGTATACTAGGGTCAACATTTGTTTTTCCAATACTCCATTAACTGTGGTTGATCTCAAAATACGAATTTCTGATAAGCATGGGCACAAAACGTCTCTTGGCATGCTGCTTCTTAGTATAAACATTAATATATACGACACAAAAAGGAAGTGTTAATAAAGTTTATAGCTGAGAAGAAATAAGTTTCTATTTCTTTCATTTCTTTATATGTGTTGCAGCAAGGTTAACAGCAGAGATGGAGATTATGTGTCCAGTTGATCAAGATTATTATGCAGACAGTTTAATAGACTGGAGCCATCCTTGATGATTATTTCATATTAGACTGAAGCCATCCTTAAGTCTATCCAGGGTCAATTAATGTCACACAATATATAGTACTAATTACGTCAATCTATGAAACAGGTAGTGGTATATTTTTCCATCATGACAATTAGGTTCCTGACAAGGCAAATATCTAGAATAAACAAACCGGTAATGATTCACGATAACAACACCTATCTATACTAATGACCATCAGTTAGAGATATGTCACAGTTGTACAAGACCTGTATACACAGTATCACAGATAACAAGAAAAGGCTTATATTTGATAAATGAGACTGG
Organism: Pododesmus macrochisma; assembly: GCA_032359645.1. Taxonomy (NCBI): domain Eukaryota; kingdom Metazoa; phylum Mollusca; class Bivalvia; order Pectinida; family Anomiidae; genus Pododesmus; species Pododesmus macrochisma. The sequence continues at coordinate 8,830 of JAUMGZ010242204.1, read as the reverse complement.
ACTGATTCTATACCAGTAATTACTGTATTTCCACTTTTTGTAACAGAGATACTATATACTACTGAGACACTGAGACACTGCCAGTTTATATTTTTACCAATTTAAAGGGGAAAAGAATCATAAAGGGTGTCACATTTGTATAATAGAACTGAGCATATGCTCTTACTATGCTTTGGCTACATCTTTTCTTGAACAACTTATTTTTTGTTGGACAAAGCTATTTGTTAGTGTACTATATAAAACTTTCAAAATGAGAACTAGCAGACAGCTTACATGGTAGGTATACTATTATGTAGTAACATGATTGTGTCCAATCTTTGTTCGTGATCTGCAATAAAGTGTCCTTATTCAATATACTGGTAAAGCATACTATGTAAATTGCACTGACTCATACTTTTGGAGCTAACAAAGAAATCTAAAATCTACCTGATGATTAGCTTAAGAATATGTCACTACCCTTAACAGTGTAAACAGCTGTCAGTTGAAAGCTGTTTATTATCATAACTAACTGCACGAGAGATACATTTATCTGATAGCATGATTCTCAGAAGCTATGGTAACATTTACTTCATAACAGTTAAAATCAATGATATTCAACCCAGCGTTACCTTGAAATTTTACACCTGTATAGTAAGACTATGCTAATTTGTATTTGTCTGAAATTGAAATGTGCATGCAACAACCTAAAACACTCTTAGTAATGACAAAATGTGCTGGAATTAACATATTGAAGGTATCATAGCAACAGGCACTGGTTCAAAGATTACATTTACTTCCTGTCCACAAAAAGATTAATGGATAAAATTTGATTTTTACATAAAAGTGAACTAAGTAGTCAATAATTCCTAAGTACGAACAGTTCATATGACTCTGAGTTCTGGTGTGTGTAAACAACCTTATCAGTTATACAATGCACATAACCTAACAATAACCATTGCACAACTTTCTCGATCAACACCGATATAACAAAAACCAGTTTTTTAACACAAAGATACAACTGTTTTAAAACCATTGTTAGACAAGTGTAATTTTTTTGTATAGAAAGCTCAGACAGACATTTTTGAATTTTAAACCTTTGTGCACATCTTAATTGAAATGTTTCAATTTTCTTGAAGCCTGTTTCCTTTAAATAAAAGTGAAGGCTAGCTATTATACAGGTTTGATTTAACAGTGTCAATATGAATGTTTTCTATCAACCCATACTTAAAATAGTTTCTATATAAGTAAGTTCATTTTTCAATCATCAACCATGTACCAATAAAGATATGCTGAAGCGTTTTCCTACTTTAATATTCTCAATACAGTACATTGGCTGTCTATTGAATATTGTCCGAGACTGTCGACATGGTGTTGTATTTGACACAATTGAACAGAATAATCCATATGCGTCAAGTTTAATTATTGCAGCAAAATAAATATTGACTTTATTATGTAACAATAATAGGTACCTTTAATGTACTGAAGGAACACAATATGCATTGTTAATCTACAGATGAACTTTTGACCTTTAACAGATGATTGAAGTTAGATCAAATATTGTTTAATATGGCCTAGCTAAAGCATTATTGCCTTTAGTTTTCTATTCTAACTGTAGTGCTTTATTACAATAATATAACTTGTATGGCCTGTGCTTGACATCTTGTTATAGGAGGTTTTGAGTGATTGTTGGAGGTCAGACAAAGATCAGCACTCCTTCAGAGGGGAAGCTATGCTGGCAGTTCCATATATGTACAGGGATTTTTAACCCACTGGCACTACTTAGATCTCCATATAAAGTTTGTTAAGAGTAGGTGGTAATTCCGTAGCGTGAGCTGAATTCTTTCTTTACTATTCCTACCGCTTTACTTTCCTTTTCCTGTTGCCTCTTACTTTTCTACCCTTTTCACCTTTTTCTACTTTTGTCATTTGTCAGAGAAAGATTCTGGAAGTGTCGCTACAAGCAAACAGATTGTATGGATTATCTACCCTTGTACCTTACTTATTGTCTCCCATGAAGAAATTGTGGGAGCCTTATGTCTCAAGTTAGCTCCCCTGATGGGATTCTTATGTCTGATATATCATCTCCCCTGGCCCCGTGACTATAAAAAAACTCAAAACTGTGCTCAGACTCAGACTCAAACTCAAGAGAATATGCCCAGGGGATTACGATGCAAAAATTAGAGTCTATAAAACTTTCTAAGCACATGCGTACTCAGCTAAGTATGACTCTCATGTGTAAATTCATGCTGAAAACGTGCTCAACCATATCTTTTTTCGTCACAACAGTAACAATTCAGTTGAGCATGGAATTGAGTTTTTTTATAGTCACCTGGTGTGCCCTGAAACTTACTTGACGAACCATATCCTGGTGACTGATACTTGTAAACAAGTTATATATCAACACAGATAGGCGTAATAATGAAATAAAGACAGTTTAAATATAATGCAGTGAATACTCACAGATAGACAGAGTGACAATAGTGTACATGTTGTAGTAATATAGACTAGATAAATAATGTTCAGCTGGTAAAAGTAAAGTGACAACTAGGTCAGAACCCAGAGTCTTATTTACAGATTACATGGCACATATATATACATAACAATGGACAGATATTGTGTAAATGATAAGTATAAATATTCCTATTATCTTGTACATTCCACAGTTTCATTCAAGCAAGTATTTTATGAATGTAGGACTGTGTAGTATGATATACTTGTGTACTATAGGTAGGTAGGAATGTGACATAACATGGTAGGACAGTCTATACCTACTGGGGACATCCATCTACTTATAAAATGGTAGGTCAGTCTATACCTACTGGGGACATCCATATACATACTTATCACACTTGGTGTATGGTACATAAATATTGTTTCCAATATTTGACTTGCATTAAGTCTGTTTTACTTGCCTCACATATATTATGGTGTATTTTTATTGCTGATCAGTGTTTGTTAGAGTTTTCCTTGGTCGTCAGACCCTTTGATTCAGATGTCATTCACCCAAGCACTGTATATTTATATCAAAACTTGTATTTGTTTGATAGGTTTGCATTCAGACAATTGTACATGTGTACATCATTGTTGCTTGTGATAGATTGGACTGATGCTAACTTAATAGTGTTATCACAGTTAATTACACAAATCTGTGCATCATTGTTGCTTGTGATAGATGGGACTGATGCTATAAACATAAAATTGCTGATAGAATAGTCTATAGTCAGACATGTAAAACTTGAAAATATATGTATTTGCCCTTCTTTTCCAGCTCTTTCCACAAAACACTCTTTATACCCTGTTGTATGTATAGTACAGACAGTAACAGCACAGACACAGCAGTATTCATGATAACTGTAAACTAAACACACTATAGACAGTGGTACAGGCTCTTCCTGAAACAGCTTGTGTCCCTGTCTGTGTTGTAATTCAACTATGGTAGCTATACTGTTATGAATAACTTTTTATTACAATACATATGATAAATTGTGTCTGGAAGAGACTTGGAGCTTTGGAAGAGCATAAATACAAGCAATATATTTTCACTGTTGGTTGTTCACTTATTAGTTTCTTTAATAAACCCTCATATTACCTTGGCATACACTAAAACATGGCCTGGCCTTATTGGCTTGGTCTCATTGGCCTGGCCTGGCCTCAGTTTGAAGTCAGGTCAGGCCAGGCCAAGCCAAGCCAATCCAAGCCAGACCAAACAATTTATAGTATTTCTTATTTAATTTTATCAACTGTTTTAAATAGAGAACTCCCCATGCTTTGTATACTGACTTATTTTTTCTCACTATAAAGGCAATGTATTTTGTATTATTTCAAATGTACAGTTGTAGCAGAACAGCAAACTCAACAATGCTTGACACAAGTTCTTATCATGCAATGTGTTTCTGATGTGAGTGCAATATGAAGGTGTATGAAGTGTAGAAAACTAATATTGCATGAGGTCAAAGGCTCCTAGCTTTCGTATGAGGTCAAAGGCTCCTAGCTTTTGTTTTCTCGATAAATTATATATCAGAGCATAAATGACTAAACCTTATAAACAAAGTGGTGGGTTCGAACTCCTCATATGGACAACAGTCTTTATTTAGCAAGACATTGACTCGAAGGAGCCCTGCTCTCTCTCATTCTTCATTGGTGTAATCAGCCTTTTGAATTATGACGTCATTTAGATTCAATGATTAAAACAAACTTAATTAAAATTAGATTAATTGCAATTTTTATGCACAACCTTGTAACGTAACATGTGACTGTTAATGAATGAATAGACTGCTAGAATAAATGTAAACATGCAGCAATACAGAACATGAGAAGGTTTTTCCCATCATATTACATGTACACACTGTATACTAACTATACATTTAGGTGTTGATACACTGGTGCCTGTTTTTCCCATATCGCAGCTGTTCATCTGTATGCATACATGCATCTCTCCTTTCAACTTGTGTATTCTTGATACTTAATGACTAGACATAACATAAATAGTAAGCAGGCAATGACCTTGAAGTATATTTAATGTATACATGTACATATATATATATGCATGTGTTGGTATTAAATTACAAAATACACCTGCATATAAAAATGAATATGCATGTGTATATATATATAGATTTACTTTATCATGTTATGGGTATTTAAATTTCTGTGACGGTATTAGACCTGACTTTTTTTTTTTTAAATTTTGACTAGTATTATCTACATGGTTGTGAAATTGGAAACTCATTATTTAAGAACTGTTGATAAGCGATTTTAAATGAGTTTTGTATCCAATAATTAAATTCATACATGCATGACATGTGTATTAAAGTGACACTACATATTGCATAACAAAGACCAGATTATCTAATAATCATGAATTGTTTCGCTTCTTTGTTAAATTATTTGAATTTGGTTTATTTTTGTGTAGTTGAATTTGGTTTATTTTTTTGTATTTTCAGTATTTACAATATTTCGCCATGTGCAGAACAAGACTTATTTACAGTAGAATTTTTGTACCGGTAAGTATCTAAACATTCCTTGTTTTAATTATCAATGTCTTAAGAAAACAACTTACACGACTGTAAATATGATAAACAGTAAACTAACTGCACCGCATTTACTCATTCACCCCTGAATTTCTACAGTAGATTGTGCAATTTATTATTTTGGAAGAGTCTAAATGTGACTTTAGGGGTCAATAGGTTGATGACCATGATGCCCAAAAATTTTCAAAAGATGAACAATTCACCACTTACTGGTGGTACACAAAACGTTTAAATGGAAACAAAGAAACAGTTGAGAAAATCAATATATACACACAGAGTAAACAAACCACAAACCTTATAGTATAGTGTGTTGTAAATAACTGGGCATAAACCACTGATAAAATATTAATTACAAAACACAACAGTTCCACTATAACTAATTCATCATAATATGTCTGCAGGCATGAGTTATGGCCCTTGATGCATAGAGGTTGTGATTTTAATCAAGTATTTGATTGGTTGAAGTGTTTAATGTTTGTCTGGCAGTTGATACGTTTCATGTGGCCTGATATAGTCTGTTTGTATTGCGAAACTGTGCGCGATAATTGATTAACTAGCAAAACAGCTGATGTGTTGTGCAATTATGCCATAAATCTGCAGTTTGTGAAAGGTATTTTGCAGACTTCTAGAATTGATTTTGGTGCTGTTTAATTTCACATTCATTATCTTATAACTACTGTACAGGGAAGCTGTGTTAAGAAACAAATTGATGTTGTTATGTAATAAACACTTCCTGTACCGTAATGTCTCAAAGGGAAACTCCTCATTTGGCAGGGGGCAATTCCCCAATTTAGAAATTTTTAAATTTTTCTTATTTTCTATGACATATTTCCTGGCAAATATATGAAAATACCTGTGTGCAGTAAAAAAACAAAATATTGTCCCGCCAACCGGTTTTCCCCAGGCTACAGCCCTGAACAGGATGGAAGGGTTCAAAGACTAAATCCTGAACACATGCCATCTTAAGCTTGGGTTGAGGGCTGTGGATGGAGATTTGGAATTTACAAAATAAAAGTAATTAAAACTGCACTGTCTCGTCTCCCACGTATACAGTTAAAAGTTCTCATGAAGTGCTAAAACTAGTGTGTTTACATTACCGCAGTTGCGTTTTTCTCATTTGTTTTGACATCTAAAACATAAGCAATATTGTAAAAAATGTTTTGGTATAGCTTCCCAGATTGTGAGACAAGAACAGAATGCTTGATTAATTGTATCTATGCATTCATTAGATCTCTATACATTTAGTTGAAAATCTTTTTGCATAAATTCTTTTGCACAAAAAAATACCGTACCAGCTACAATTTATAACCAGAATATGTCCCCTCGTTAATAACAAAGACTGATTCTAAACCTATTTTTCTATTGCAAATGTTCCTAAATTGTAGAAGTTTGTTGGATTTACTGGTACGTTACACGATTTACTGGTATGTTACTTCAACTCATGTCTAGACAGTGTCTGCTTGTGTCAGTGCACACTATAGCGACTTTATAGTGCTGTCTCACTGAAATATCATGCCACAGACACATTGATATGATACTTCATTCGGTCACATTATCCTGACACCGAGCCAACCAGTCCTTCTCCTACCCAACAATGCCGAGCGAGTGCTTAGCAGGGAGCGAGAAGATTACCTTATTTTAACGTCTTAGGTTTTTACGCAGCCAGGACTCAAACCCAGCCTGAGGTTCTAACAACAGCCTACTAACACGAAGTGAATACTTTACCTCTGAGCCACCATGCCAGTTCCTTAATTGTAGGAGTATGCAAAAGTAGTAACACCTGCATGGGCCACAGACAAATGTGTAAACAATTATATACATATGTAATGATTGATGTAGAATGAGGTAGCTCCCTTAAAGAGTGCAGTAATGAGTGCAGTTCACATACATTAACATCCTTGATGTATCAAAGTCATCGTCCGGTCCCTTATTATTTTTAGTAAAATATACTTGAATACTTATGTGTTGAAATAACTGATGTGTCGAGTATATTTTGTGGTCCCAATCATCGAAATTGTATAAAAATGACTACAAATTTGTCGAAGTTGTTGAACCCTTTTCAAACGGCAACTTCGTCATGCTTCCCTGCATCGAATAATTAGAAAACCAGGTAAGTTTAGAGTACATTTACATCGCATATCCTTTAGGGAAAATTAGTGCCTTTAACTTCCAACATGGATTTTTTAGTTCAGTTACATGTACTTGAATACCGACAACTACTCCAGACATTCCTACTTTTTACACGAACATATGGACGTATCTGAAGTATAAAAATATACGAGGTGCATTTATCTTTTGGATTGCAAACAATTTAAAACTTATATTCTAAAACAATAAATTTGTAATTGCTTCTCTTAGTTGATGAATTCTGCACAAATAGACAGTGTAGAGGGATCCTTATATTCTGTATTAGTAAATGATTATATATATTTTATATCTGTATTTCTCATCTATCTATTGCTAGAGCTTGAAAGCATTCAAATGGCTGTATTTAACTTAGCACATTAGGGACTATCTATATATCATTCAAAGAGTCTTGCTTACTGTGCAACATTAGGATTCTATCTTTCATTCTAAATCTCTAGATTTGGATGATTACAAGGCATTCATAGAATATCAAAGATGTCAAACGTCTTGTAGTATCATCTTTGCTTGCAAACGTATACAAACCACTTCCTTTCAGTTCGTGTATCATTATCTTGAAACTTAAAGTGTAGCAAAATTTGACTTTCACAAGATGTATATAAAATGTGTTTTTACGGTACTTAATTGACGCTGTCATTATGATGCTTGTTTCAAATACATATTAATTTTTCCACTGTAATGTTATAGTCTTATATCTGATCTGATATTGAACAACTAAACAATATGCCTTAAACTTAATTTTTTTTTTACAATTTTTACAGTGATTATTCATGCACGGTACATGATATATACATGTATTGTGTAATTGCTAAAACAAACACTTTTCAAGTAACAGTTGTCGGATATTAATATACAAGTTTTTTTATGCAATTGTCTTGCATTTTGTACTATACATTTTGTTTTGTATATTTGTAAATTTGTCTTGTGAAAATAAGAAAAAGGTTTTTATGTCACTTGCTTCTTGTACCCTTTCAGATACTGTATTCATTCCAATAAACGCCAACTCTGGTGTTAACAATAATTGGTGGTAGCCTCTATGCTGCCGTTTGTTCAGGAGCTTACTTTAGTGTGGCAATTATTTGTTTGTCAACAATCTACAGTTTATCAATGTCAATATACATGTTCTTGAGCCTGGTCAGTTAGATTCAAGCTCTAGTAAGTAAGATTGTTATTAGTATAAAAGCTGTCAGTAATAGAAATCTAACAGCCTGTCCTGGTGTTCTGTGGTGGACATGGGGCCTGTCAGTGGTCATTACCAGATGTAATTGATAAACCCGATATCACACAGCTTAGAATTCCCGATATTTAATGGTCAATTTAACATGCATAGATGACAGAGTAGGTTACACTTGGTACAGTGATCCTATAAGAGGATATATAGATCATCTCTTCACAGCATGAAATCTAATGTATCCATCCAAACTGCATTGTAGGACCACTGAATGGGGTCTCTGTCTCAAACAGTGCGTTTAATGAACATTTCTAATGTATAATCTCTTTATGTGAATATCATATGTCACATCACTGTTCTATTTTTATTTATGCACCTGATATCATCATCACATAAAAAACAAGGACAGTTTGTGTGTTGACTTTGTGTCTTAAAGACCGAGATGCAGTACAATTTGTGTATGTAGACTTTATCAGTGTTAATGACAGATCACATTAATTTCAGC
>JAUMGZ010242193.1:0-10591 GCA_032359645.1 Pododesmus macrochisma | reverse complement strand
AATTTTTACTCGGTCACATTATCCTGACACGGAGCCAACCAGTCCTCCTATCCTGTAATGCTGCGCGCTAAGCAGGGAGCGAGAATATTGCCTAATTTAACGTCTTAGGTTTTGCCGTGACCGGAATTCGAACACACGGCCAGGGATTATAGCACCAGTCTACCAGTATGAAGCGAATGCCCGAACATCTGGGCCAACAGCGTTGGTATAAAAATATTGAGAAATTACTCCATCGAATTGAGACAATAAAATACAAATGAGTAGCAATATTGAAATGTGATTCAAGCATTACTGCAATGTTTTCGATCATAATGTATATACATATATCAAAAAAGTTAACAAATATTTCAAGTTGACAACATTCTTTTAGGGATTTTGTTACGGCTAGTAAGATTACATCGAGTAATATTGAAGTTTCTAGGTGAAAAATATACAATAATCTTTAGGGCTAACAACGAACTTTTTATTTGTATGCATATCCTTTTACTAATTAAGATTTTTTATTAACTAACCAAGAACTTAATTTCTCCTAATTAGGACTTATTATTTCTTTACGAAGGCAAAGACATATCTTAGAATTAGGAATTTTATCTCCTTTTCAATAAAAACTTAATTATCATCATGTTAAGACGTGCTAACAGCTAATGAGGAATTACCTTCTTTCAACTAGTCTATTAAACTAAGGACATACCACTAGTCCTATAACATCAAACTCCGCGGTTTGTTTGTTGATGTTATATGACTATAATATTGCATACTGATTAGGATTTAGTGTCTCTTATTTAAAAATTGATATATAATGATACACTCTAATATTCCGAAATATATTACATAATTGAATTTAAGATAGGTTTAATTCTAATGTAAAATGTCAATGTATTTCGCATTGTGATATATGCGTCTCATTCTGCTGTCCCGATACATCAATACAATTTTGTTGGTAAGCGTCTCCATTGCCATATCCCTACATAAGTCAATACTTTTCAACATATCATTATAAAAATCGGGTACTTATTTCCGCCGTTTGATTTAGTAACGTATTAGGTGATATTATACCATACATTTTTCTTGACTGAAGTGAGGAAAATCAGATTTCTGCAGTTGTTGACCAATTTATTTGAAAATCCCGCCATAAATATATAATTCACGACGTATGTTACCGTGTTGACGTTGCAACGTTTGACATGTGAGTAAACAGCGCTTAACAAACCATTCAATGAAAAGGGGAAACAATACTTGATACGCGGTGTTATTTTTATTACTTAGACGAGTTTATTTCTGTCCTCCCAGTGGTTATGAAATAACGAAAAGCTTGTTGAACATGCTATAGCAACAGGGATTCATTTTTGTACTTGCGCATTTCATTGCTCCGGTTTAGTTTCGGTTTGCGTTAACTATCAACGGGGTAGTTTATTTAAGGGTTTTCCTGTTTTCTATTTTTATACAAGGAATTCATAGCCGTTTCTCAAGATCATGTAAGCTTTTCTGATGATTTTCCATGTACATACACTGAATTTATCATATATTTTTAAGTATTGTAAAGTTTTCATTGTTAAACATGTATATGCACTTAATTACAGGGGCTAGACGTACTCATATATTATAGGTTATAGGCTATACAATAAAAGGCAGCTTGTCGGTCGATTTTCTATCAGACATTATTAAGCCGACCGCGGAGGTTGTACTCGGCGCCTGTCAACATTATCTCGCCGTGTTAAACCTTTATAACATTGTTGGAGTAGGGCTAGATAACGTAGATGCATGTCAACAAACTGGTTTACTTAAAATGACAACTACAAATATGTACTTCTGACGAAGCGCTGCTGTCTATGTGGTGACTACAGTCGACAATGTACCTAAGGTGGTGTCGCCTCAGAATCAGAGCGTTGTAGTACCTGACCATTTGGCACGTAATCACCTCTACCCCCTAAAAATAACAATAGACAATCGACCCAAGAAGTTTTTCAAACATAATTTTTATATTTTTTTCGTTTAATTGATGCTGTTTTTAAAATACAACTAGAGTATTTTTAAAATTTTAGTAAACATTAAAGAGCGTATATTATATGCAGTGACAACACAAACAGATATAAAACCTATATATATATTGTTTAATATACGTTCCAGAATGTCCACATTATTGTTAAACAAGTCCTGTTCTTATGTTGCTACATATACAGGGGCATATATAACCTTGATAGTTAAATTAAAAATTATGAAAAATCACACATTTCCAAAAATAACTTTCTTATTAACATTTTCCGAATTTTCATGATATTTTGCATTTAAAATACAATCAAATTATTAGCACCATAAAATAGATAAAACAAAGTAATACATAAATACACATACATTTTTCGATTATATGACACATTTTAGAATATAATTCAAAAAAATAAGCATTTGGCATATGATATACTCTGTCAAATGTTATATAATGAAGATGAAACAATACATATATGACTGTGGACTATCAAAGGCCGTTCATATAAAATTAAACCAGACAAACTAAGCTTTTAATGCGTTAAATGATACATGTATCACGTTAAATGTAAATTTTAAAGCGTTAGTATTTAACTCGTTAAAAGATGTAACCTAGGTTATATAAATATAACAAACATGTTAAGTTTTAACATTTTGACTTCTTGTCCAGACCTACTTTGACCAATTTCATCCAAACTTGGTAGAAAGCATAGTTAGGGGAAGTGGGGTCAATTGTTTAAATAATGGGGCTAGGTCCCCGGGGGCACCACGTGAGAGCGAAAATGGGAAAAATTGACAAGCTTTCAAAAATCACCTAATATAACAAGAAGACCTTGTGATTAATGTTTTGGTATGTAGTAACTTTACTTGTTTAGGGGCTTGGAGAACTAAGTTTGTTCAAGGCATGACCCTTGGGTCAGTAGTATCCTATTTTGACTCAACGGTCCACATATTGAAGAAATTTGGTTGTCCATAGCCTTAAGTTACTGTTATTACATACCACAGAATTCAGCTGTATGCTTCTAGTTTATTACAAATACAATGTAATAGATTTTTAAATTGTGTCTAATTTTTTCAATTTAAGCCCCTCGGGACCACAGAGCAGCATCATTTGAAAAAGTATAAACTCCTTCCCCAACGGACGCATTCTACCAACAATTGTAAGTTTGGTCCAGAAGTATTGGACAACAAGTTGAAAAAGTGAAAAGTGAACATATTTGCTATAGTGGTGAGAATTTTTGAAATTTTGTTAAACGATCCCCTTTTAACCCATAGTGGCCCCGCTTGGGGCCGAGCCTCTTTACATGAACACATTTGAGTTCTTTCTCCAAGGGATACTTCATTCCTACTAAGTTTGAATGAATCAAAAATTGATCCAGTAATTTTGGAAAATTGAAAATGTGAAAAGTTCACGACGGACGGGAATTTTTTTTTAGATAATTCCACCTTGGACCTTTGTTCCTAATGGACTAAATTTGCTTAATACTCTCATAATATATCGGTTTCACTGTTATTGTTGGCCTTGTCTGGTTTTTGAAAATAGTTTTGACCGTCTAATTTCTATGAAATGATCCTGACACTTCATACTGATTGTTTTGTTGAAGGTACATTCGATTCGTACGAAATTGATCTTTTTTGAATGGTTATAAGCACCAACTGGTAATTTATGGCTGTCTTGGTTTTTCCCCTTATTAATATTATTAGTTATATTGGTTTGCTACTCTCCCCCTATAGAACCATACAGGGTCATTAAAATTCATAGAGTGATTATCTTTTTAAACTCAACGTAAACAGTGTAATGCATAGAGTGAAACAAGATCTCATTTTATTTATGAGAAAACGGGAGATAACTAAAACGAATCAAAGTCGTATTTTCGCCGAATTATAATTTACTCAACACGTAAAACGAGACAAAACTCCAAAATGCATCCACAAAACAACTTTAAAAGTGTTCAGCGGCGACTAATATTTGTGTCGACGCCATGCTTCCCAAAAAGAAACGCAATGGCCCTCTGCAGTCTCATAGGGGGCCATATTTCAGCCAATCATAACTGCAGAAATCTGTCCGAGGGCGATAATATGTTTATTGGTTGCCAATGCTGTTTGCAATTTTGTATTATTTCTCATATCTGTTTTACATCCTGATAATATGAATTTTGTCATAAACGAATAGCATCCTTTTCGGTAAACCTTCATGACACAAAAGTAGGAATACAAACTGACAAATTGTGTAATCTCGTCTTCTGACACAGTGTATGTTGATATTTGGGGCCGCGTTGGCCGAGTGGTTAAAATCGCCGACTTGTAATTACAAGAGCTTTTCACCTCGTAGGTTCGATTCCCGTCCGGGGCGGCCTAGTGTGAGAAAGTTGCCAGTAACTTGCTGTAGGTCGGTGGCTTACTCCGGGTACTCTTGTTTCCCCCACCAGTAAAACTGGCACGTCCGTAAATGACCTTAGCTGTTGATAGGACAATAAGCTCTTAATACAAACAAACATATGTTGATATTTTAGAACAAAAAGCTACCAAGATACTTCAGCATGGCATTGGAGACAGAAGAAGTGATGAAAACACCAGCAATGGAAGAAAGATGGCAATGCGGTAAATCACTGCCGGTCTGTTTATCTTACATGCAAAAAAGGGATTTTCTGACCGATGTCACGTTTATTGTTGGTGAATCGAAAACCCGGATTTCCGCACACAAATTGATTTTGGCTTCTAGAAGTCCAGTTTTCAGCACCATGTTATACGGATCGATGCAAGAGACGAGTGACATCAATGTACCAGACATAGAGGAGAGTGTGTTTCGAGAAATGTTAAGGTACAGACCGTTAAAGAACTTTCTCGTCGCAATTATATCTATATCTACAATTCACTTATGATTCTAGTAGTACATACTTTACTTTTTAGATGTGTCGTATTATGTTATACATAGATAACTAATGATACTCAAAAACAACATTATTTATTCCAGAATATCTTAGCAAGATTTAGTTTTATTTTGCATGTGTTTTGTTTATAATTCTTGGGAATCTTTCCCATTTTTCTTGTATATTTTTCTAATGTTTATAGTTTATATCAAATTCTATGTTCCAGTTATATAATAATAGTATCTTAATGAATCTAAAACTAATTTCTAATCACTAAGGTGATGATAAAAAACTGGATAAGTGGAATCAACAGAACGAGAGACATTGACAAACAAACAATAACTGCATCAAACAATTAAGAACGAAAATGTAAGGAATTAAATAGACATCAAAACAATCCTAAAGACTAGTAATCCATGCGGACCAACTTAGGGCGGTCACCCAGCACGAAACCAGACGGTGTGGTAAAACTGGGTAATGAGGCCTCAACCTTCCTTCTTCCAACATGAGACAATAAGTTTTAAGTATAGACATACATTTAAAAATTTAATAAATACACTTCATCTCAACAGCAAATCACCTACATCAATTGTCAAAAAATCTAAAAGAGTAAAACGTATATACATATTTACAAAAGGCAATTGGAAACACGATTATTGGACATAGCCAAGTAGCATAAGCAAGCAGTGGCTAATAGATGGTAGATTCATAGATTCCACATATAGTTATGAACAAAGCCTTGGTAAGACATAGATTCCACATATAGTTATGAACAAAGCCTTGATAAGACCAAGTTCTTAAGAATATATAAATTTAATATATTTCGAAAAACGGGGTTATCTAAATTCAGTATATAATCAAAAATGAGATATCCAGCTCTCGTTAAGGTTGGCCCACATTTTATAAAAAACCGTGACCGTAATCTTCAATTGCTAATCAATTAAAATGCAATGAAAAGTTTTAGGGGATGTTTCACAAATACAGAGTTTTCATCGTTGATGAAGCACACGCTTAATAATTTATAACATCGTTTAAAACCATCTCGTGAATTGGTACAACTTGACTTTGTCCAGATGAACCATTTCACTTTGTGGCATCACAACATGAAGTAACATATACTTATTTCAATGTTCAAACTTGTTTATCACACATATATTTAGTGTTTCCCATGATTATAAAGTGCATTTTATTTGTATTTCTAAATACTTTTCTGTTTTAAATTGACAGTAATGCCTATTTAAATGTTTAAAGTAATGTTTCCTTTCATCAGATTCATCTACACAGAAAATGTATTGCCAGAAGAAAAAAACATTGAAGAACTTCTATATGCCGCTGAAAAGTATGACTTTCAAGGTCTTGCATTTGAATGTGAAAAATACTGTCTCCGCACTACAGTCCCCAAAAACGTACTGAGGAATCGCGATCTGGCCATGAAGTATAATTTGAATAGACTAACGGAAAAGTGCAATTTCGTCACATGTAAAACAATCTTGGATAATCCAAATTGGTTCGAAGAAGAAGCTCTAACAATTAAACAGGAAGTACTCAGTGGTGTATTGGGCTGTGATGAGTTGTCTTTACCTGAAATTTATATCTATCGCATGGCGATAACATGGGCTGAAGCTGAATGCAAGCGACAGGAAATGGAGATTTCTGACGAGAACATACGAGCTACTTTTGGGAGCGCACTTTACAATATACGCTTCCCGCTTATGCCTGCACAAATATTCAGTAAGGAAATATCTACGAAAAACGTCCTTTCCTATGAAGAAAAGACAACGATTTTCAGACAAATGACTCAACCAACAGACGGTATTATGTCATCATTTTCTGCTTGTCCAAGACAAGGTTACCCAGATTACGAATACGAATATGTGTCTGTATCATTTAACAGTGTTGCAAGAACTTTATTAACAGTAAAAGGAAAAATCTTTGACGAGAGCTTTACAATCAATAGGCCGAGACTATTGAAAGGAATTATTTTGATTGGAAATAAAGGAGCAACATACACATACGGTGTGTCGTTACGAAAGTCTACTTGTCAAGATGCAATAAGTTATGTTATGGGTACAATTCCAAGTATCCCGAAAGCTGAATTTAATGTTTTACTGTCACAACCCATTGAATTAAAAGAACATGAAACATATCTGTTGAGAATTCAGATAGACGGACAGCCTATTAGCTCTCAAAGTTATAATTCAGCTACCGAACGTGGATGTACAATTAAATTTACATCTGGACGAAATCGTTTAGTAAAAGGAATAATTTTGTTTAAAGAATAAAATCTATGTTAAATTCAAAACCGAAAACACTATTCAGTACATTATTTAATAAGATTTGTTTGTAAATATCCTTTGTTCTCTTGGTCCTATTTCACGTTGTGTTTACTGTTGGGTCGACAAATTATATTAGAAACAAAAACATTTCCCGGAAAGCTGATAGGATGCAATTAATGCCCTAATAAAGAGAATGTTACCATTTGAAAACATTCAAGGCTGTACATATAATAAGAGAATGCATTGTTAGATAATTGGTATGCATGATACTCATGTAATAGATGGAGGTTCAAACTATTTTAGACATTTCTCTAGAAAACATTTCTGGCCTATTGTGAACCTGTACTGTGAAGCTATTAATATCCAAATTGGTGAATAAATTAGGTAAAATGAGGTGATTCCAATGTTGTTGTTCCTTTGTCCGTCAACAGTCAACTACTAGTATCGATCACACAGAACTTCTGATACATTAACTACGATACACAAGTTAAGTTAAATGATCCATCAAGTAATAGTAAGATGAAAATTGTCTGAAAGAGTTCAGATGTGTAACAAAGGTATACATATGTGAACAAATTACGTATTTTAAGAATGTCTTACAGCAGTGCTATTATATATCAGACACTCTAGATCATTATCTCCCCTTGACGAGAAAGCCATTCAAATAATACAGATAATGTTTTTATTTTATGTACTACCAACGTTAACATAATTATTATCGCAATGTCGTTGTTGTAGTTTGTAGCACAAAGTCATTTTCAGATGTAAAATTAGGCATGTTTTAAAAGTATGCATATATTCTTTAGTGTGATATGAAGATACAACTAAATGAATAGGGGGAGCCCCGCTATTTAATTGTTTATTATATATTGGCTGTGTATGTTAGACACAAATGATGCCCCCGCGAGATCTACCCCGTACATGACTTGTATGGTATTTTTGTATATGAAGAATTCAAAGACACGAAATTTGATGTGTTTCACGAATTTATAAACATGTATAAATCAGTTATTTGAAGCAGATGGCTTACAATATTAAATTTCTTGTAAAATAGA
The DNA here is from genome assembly GCA_032359645.1 of Pododesmus macrochisma. Lineage (NCBI taxonomy): Eukaryota > Metazoa > Mollusca > Bivalvia > Pectinida > Anomiidae > Pododesmus > Pododesmus macrochisma. Next base: position 2,407 of record JAUMGZ010242193.1, on the reverse strand, counting down.
GTTGTTTTAGCTTGCAAACAATAAGATGAGTAAGACAAACAATCACGTATGTATATGTGCAATTTTACTAAAATTAACCGAGTTCAATAACCCGTGAATATGTGAAAAATTGAAGAAGACCAAAATCCTCATAATATGCATGTACCAAACATTCTGTGAAATTAAAACATTCTAGCTTGAAAAATGTAGAATAAGTTAGACGGACACAGCATGTACCCTACAGAAGTTTCACAAAAATTGACCAAGTTGTTCAAGCTGTAAAATTGTAAAACAAAATCATTAAGGACCATCAAAATCCTATAAATATGAACATTTTTGGGGATGTGCTTAAACATCATGTAAATTTAAAAGATTCTAGCTTGAAAAATATAAGAGCAAGATGGACAAAACATGTACCCTACATGTATTATTTCACAAAAATTGACTAAGTTCAACAACCCATAATTTTGTGAACAATTGAAGACAATCAAAATCCTGAAAATATGTACACCTTTGGTATATGTTTAAACATCCTGTAAAATTAAAAGGTTCTAGCTTGAAGACTGTCAAAGGAGTTAATCGGACAAAACATGTACCCTACATGCAAAATTTCACAAAAATTGTCTGAGTTCAACAACCCATAATTTTGTGAAAATTGAATAAAATTAAAACCCTGATAATATGCACACCTTTAGTATATATGTTTAAACATCCTGTAAAATTAAAAGGTTCTAGCTTGAAGACTGTAAAGGAGTTAGTCGGACAAAACATGTACCCTACATGCGGACGGACAGACGAACTGACACGGACGAACAGACGGACGGATAGGGGTAAGACAATATGCCCCGACTTTTCCAGTTAGAGTGTGAAAGAAATAAACTAAACCCAACAACGTCCAAAGTCATTCCGTGTAAGTACCTGACATCGACAATTTGTGTAAATCTTTTTATTTTTTATCGATCTTTATACGTGTTTTCTTTGTCAGTACTTCTAGTCCTTTGAAATTAACATTGACCAAAATGTTTTAGACATTTCTTTGTAGAATATTATTTATTATATATTATATATATTTGTGAGTTCGGTCCCGGCTCGGTACCGGAATTTGACTTTAATATATTATTTACTTTGTTCCTTTGTAAATTTGTAGAAGTGGCCTTGTCACTCTATTTACAATAGAAGAACTTTCAAAGACGTCTTTATTGTATTACAAAAACCGGGACTCACAGCCATGTATACTATGACCCGTAAGTTTATATACGCCATTTGCACACATTTTGTTGGGGTTGCGTGGTGGTCGAGTGTTTAAACTTGCGGAACATTGCTATGCTAGGCGACGTTGGCCGACGGCTTTGTGAGTTCGATCCCGGCTCGGTACCGGAATTTGACTTTAATATATATATATATCTATATATATATAAACAGTTTTAATTTGTACAATATTGAAACTTATTTTTGTAATTGTATACTTGTTCTAACACTTAATCATTCAATCTATCAATCAATCTGACATGATGATTGTTAATGTGAATTTATGTAAAACCTTAATTGTATTTTTTTCTTTAACTGGATATTATTATCCCATTCATCCTGTCTGGTTATTATTCACTCAACTTTGCCATGCATTGTACATTTTTTACAACCGCTCATTCTGTACAAGGAGATATCATAATAGTTCTAATTAGTCGATACGTAAGAGATGATGAATCATTTGGCGAAGTGGTAATTTGGAGATAATATTTTACTTTCATAAAGATAATAAGGAGATAATGTAATTTTAAATTAAAGAATGAAAATCATCGTAATTTATAAGAACATACACCCCAATAAAAATTTTTTAACATTAGAACAATTACAAAGATAAAATGTATCTCCTATTAATGAAGAGTACCATATTAAACATCTGTAAGTTTAAAATGAATGACCGCATTGCTGACTGAAATGAAAAATATATATTATTATGATTATTTTGTTTTTTTTGCCAAAGGCCTATTGATAATACAAGTTACACACATAAACAAGAGTTATCTTTCTTTACGTACATACACTATACGTAATGCTAATTGTAGAGGATACAACATGGGAAAACATTGGAAATGCTAATGTCTTATCAAAAACAGAAAACGATATACTTGCATACATCATAAAGAATCTAATGCATGTTTAGTTCTTAAGTCAATTAGTTTTTAAATTTTACACTTAAATTATGCACGCTTACATATGCCATTATCTTGATCTTTATCATGATCTTCATTAGTTAAATCAGAGATCTAATTATATTCTTCAGATAAGTCAGTGGTTAAATCTATCAAAGAATATAAAATGACCAAAAGATTAATTTCTTGTTTTCAACGTGTGTAAGTTGTTTAAAAATATATTGTCAGAAGTGGGATTCGAACCCACGCCCACATACGTGGACCAGAATACTCTC
>JAUMGZ010242192.1:0-20770 GCA_032359645.1 Pododesmus macrochisma | reverse complement strand
AGAGAGAGAGAGAGAGAGAGAGAGAGAGAGAGAGAGAGAGAGAGAGAGAGAGAGAGAGAGAGAGAGAGAGAGATATAGAGAGAGAGAGAGAGAGAGAGAGAGAGAGAGAGAGAGAGAGAGAGAGAGAGAGAGAGAGAGAGAGAGAGATTATCTTACCTTCAAACGTCATATAACTTTTTGGCATATCATACGTTGATCCGTTACTCCTGGATAAATTTCTGATAAATCTATGAGATGGCCTGACCGTCAGGTGAGTCTGACATAGTGTCTTCACTAGAGCATGTAGATATTAGCAGTCGACCACTGCGCAGAACACGCTGGTCAGTTTTGACCCGAAATGACCCACTGCCATGTCAGACTAGAGTAGTCTGACGTTTGTATAAATAAACTTATATTCAGATAAATTTTAATAAAACAACTATATTTGTCAATGAGAATAGATATGTACTACCTACACGAACTTATTTTTATTTTATTATAAGCCATGAAACAATTGGACCAGGTAATACACGATGTGTTAATATAATCATTAGTGTCTGTCTGCGACTACAGGTTTATATAAGGTCAGCTGTAAGTCAATTCAACGGTCAAACTGACCGCTATCGATCTGCTCCTTGCTTATTACTAGAATACGCAATCAGCATGAAGAGGATTCTTTAACAAGTTATTTTTTTTCTTACATTGAATACCTTAGAAATGTTAGTATCGATTCTCTTAATACGCGGCAAGATATAGAGATATACAAATGTCATATCGTACCACTCACACGGCGGTTCAATCAGCGGTCATATATACTTTTATAATATATTACCTGTGTCATAACTGATTTACCTTGCAGCACATAGTATATACATGACACTTTCAGGTCGTAAGTTAAATAGATGAAATATGGAAAGCCACAAAGGAAGCTACACTTATGTGTCTACAATATCATCGCACAATTTAACACTAAATAAGCAACGTTTATGTGCTGATCCTTCTCTCAACTCTATTGCAAGCCATCCTATTTTTTATTCACCAAAATACACATTTTATATAAACTCTAAGATATCATAAACGTTTAAAGATATATTACAGTGGAGTCTCTTTACAAGTTACAACGATCATGTTTGTCATTGAGTTTTTTGTCATTGTAAAGAATTTGCTGCTGTAATGAATGCAAATTATAGTAATATTGTAGATTTGTTTCAAATCTCTCGTCGTTGTATATGAGTTTGCCATTGTAAAGAGTGTTGTTGTAAAGAGACTTCACTGTACTGTCTTAAGATGAACAGATCAAACATATCCTTACCCTCAATGGGTGTATCCTCATATAGTGAGCCTTTACGTGTGAAATGTCCTTTTCCCCGTTTAGGTGACGTGTATTTGACCTCCATAATGTGATCACAGGCTTGCTTCCACAGTGCTGTAAAGATGATCAATACTTATAAGTACACATAACCTTATTAACAAGTTCAATCCTTGTTACCCATAATGCTTAATAAATTAACATAGTTGCCAACGCTCCCTATTTAGGAGGAAGTCTCCCTATTTCCCACACACAATTTTCCCTTTTGACATCAGTATAATTCCTAAACCTTGCTTATCAACTTGCTTTTACTTAGTGCATTGCAAAGAACTGCTTAAATTAGGCAGTTTACACTACTATTTTGTCATATAGGGCATTGTATATAGGTATTAAAGACATTTTAAGATTTTGCTACATGTTTTCTCCCTAATGAAAATTTCAAAAAGTTGGCAAGTATGAATTACTTTGTATTGAGGTTGAGATTAATATGTTTTCCGTTGTAGGTGAATGGGACAATGCATGTAATGAGTTACAGAAGATGTTGATTGTGAGGTCCTTGCGTCCAGATCGTGTATCCTTCTGTGCCACCTCTTTCATCATTAATAATCTGGGGTCAAAGTTCACCGAACCACCTGTACTGGACATGCAGCAGGTCGTTGAGGATTCTACCACAAGGACACCTCTGATCTTTGTCCTCTCAGCCGGTGTGGTAAGTATATCATTCTTAAACATGAACGCATCTGATCTTTGTTCTCTCACCTGGTGTGGTTAAGACCTCATCTGATCTTTGTTCTCTCACCTGGTGTGCTTAAGACTTTATCTGATCTTTGCTCTCTCACCTGGTGTGCTTAAGACCACATCTGATCTTTGTTCTCTCACCTGGTGTGGTTAAGACCTCATCTGATCTTTGTTCTCTCACCTGGTGTGGTTAAGACCTCATCTGATCTTTGTCCTCTCACCTGGTGTGGTTAAGACCTCATCTGATCTTTGTTTTCTCACCTGGTGTGGTTAAGACCTCATCTGATCTTCATTCTCTCACCTTGTGTGGTTAAGACCATATCTGATCTTTTATCTCTCACCTGATGTGGTAAGAAGACCAATTTAAGACAAGATCATATATCTGATCTTTGTTTTCTCACTGATGTGGTAGGTACCATATCTGATCTTTGTCCTGTCATCTGGTGTGGTTAACTGACAATTTGACCATAAGGTCACGTCTGATTTTTTTCCTGGCAACCATTATGGTTAGCACACAATTCTACCACTAGGTGACTTTTGATCTTTGTCCTCTGATCTGATGAAGTAAGTAGACTTATCCACAAGATGGCGTCTCTATTACAAGAAATCAATCCTAATAAGTAAGACATATAATTTTAGTATGTTTTTAGCTTGATCTCACTACATAATAACAAGAAGCATAGTAAATATTGCAATTACTTTTACTTCTGACTTACTCTTTCAATTTTAATTGTGATGCTTTTCTCCATCTATTTAGAAACAATTGTATTACTGATTTACAATTTCTTTGAACAGGATCCCACAAGCTCACTGTTACAGCTTGCTGAGGCTAGCGGTATGGCCCAACGGTTCCATGCCTTGTCTCTTGGACAGGGACAGGCTCCAATTGCTACCAGGATGATCAAAGAAGGCGTCAGAGAGGTAAGAATGTCAGAATAAGACTGTAGTGTAAAATCTATACTTATGGTTATAGACATTGTGAGATTCAAATGACAGAATGACTTGAACAATGTAAACTTCTACTTCTTCGTGATACATCACTCTGTCACGTTTGACAACCATGTCATTGTGTGTGTTATGCGCATCGAAAAAAAAGAGTAAATTACTGAGTTTAGCATAATAAAAATATAGTGTAGTTAAAAGCACAGGTTTTTCACATGTCTAGCTTTCAGCCTTTCTGTCCAAAACAAATCTGGCTACAATGAAGGCCAAGAGAAACATCTGGAGAAGTTCTTTACCAGCATGACATGTATATTGAAATGTATTTAACAAACTTTAAATTGCTTTTCAAGTTCCATTTAGACTAATATAGTAAAGGTTTGAATATTAAATAATATTGGAGTGTTTTTGTGATATATTTTCTAACAAATCTTCTTTGATTTTTCAGGGTAACTGGGTGTTCCTTGCCAACTGTCACTTGTCATTGAGTTGGATGCCTCAGCTTGACAAGTTAGTTGAACAGTTACAGATAGAACAACCTCACCCAGAGTTCAGGTTATGGCTGAGTAGTAGTCCTCACCCAGACTTCCCCATCTCTATCCTCCAAACTGGAATCAAAATGACAACAGAACCTCCCAAGGTTAGTCATGTTAAACCTTGTAACACAGTAACACTTTCGAGTAGGATTGTTCTTTTATATTGTAAAATTCATTATCTTTTTGCTTTTAAGACAAGTTGTGTAAATGTGTAAAACACTATAATTTTCTGTGAATAAAAATGCATGTGATAAATCGTTACAACTATTTTAACCCCACGTCTTTAAGAATATTCATTTCTGGCCACATACGTATCCCATTATGTTCTGTAGTACCTATCTACTTATGTGATAGATTGATTACATAAATATGACTGTTTAACATTTTTCAGGGACTGAAAGCCAATTTGAAGCGTCTGTATAATCTGGTCACAGAGCAACAGTTCTCTCGTTGTACAAAACAAGACAAGTACAAAAAGTTACTCTTCTGTCTGTGCTATTTCCACTCCGTCTTACTGGAGAGGAGGAAGTTCCTCATGTTGGGTTGGAACATTGCCTACGAGTTTAATGACTCTGACTTTGAGGTACGCTGTGTGTCTTGTGATGATAGATGTGAAATATGCATTAATTCTGTATCTTATTAGGTAACATTTCAATGAAAATTGATAAATGTGAAATATGGATTAATTTTGAATCTAAATGTAGCATTTTAATAAATATTGATATATGTGAAATATGAATTAATTTTGAATCTGAATGTGACATATAAAAAAAAAGTGCTTTGCAAAAAATAGTTAACTATTTTCAATTGTGAAATTTTACTCTAATTTTTTTTTTTTTTTTAAATTTTCAGTGAATCGTTTAATATTTAGACATATATATACACATTTGTTGACTATTTTGTGTTAATGTTGTAATATTTACATTGTAATAGGTGTCTGAAAACTTGTTGAGTATATATCTAGACGGTTATGATGATACACCCTGGGAAGCTCTTAAATACCTTATCGCTCACATTAACTATGGAGGTCATGTGACTGATGACTGGGATAGACGTCTGCTTATGACCTATGTTAGTGACATGTTCCACGATGGTGTGATCAATACAGCATTTTACAAGTAAGTTGTATCTTCAGCATTAGATAAAAATATGTCAGAATTTCTAATTCTATAAATTGAAATGAACAAAAATGCATTTATTTGGGTTATAAAAAAATCATCTGAACATCATGTTTACTAGTTACTTTGATTTGAAATACTGGCAAACAAATTGTAAGGTAAATATCTCGTCCCTGATGAGTAGTTCAACAGGATATATCAGCTGTATAGCCTAACTGTAGGTTTTTGTATATGAAGTGAATTTTTTATTTAAGTTCATTGATAAATACTACGGTATTGAATTTCATTTTTGCATCGTTTGATTCAAGTTTCAGTAGATGTTGGTGTTTATAGAGGATTTGTACTGGTTTACTATTAAAAGGTGTGCATTTATTTGTTTTTATAATTGTTTTATTTCCCTTACAGAATGTCAATGCTTCAGTATTATTATGTGCCAAAAGATGGTCCATTGTCGTCTTACAAAGAATATGTCAGTATGTTGCCAAATGTAGACCATCCCGAGTCATTTGGTCAGCATCCTAATGCAGACATTGCATCACAGATCACAGAGACGAGGCTGATGTTTGACACACTTCTGTCTCTGCAGCCACAGATATCTTCAGGTGCCGGGGAAAGTCGAGAAGACAAGGTAATAATCATGCAGCAGTTAAAGCTGAAATAGTGGGTCGAGTGCTTTAAATTCATGGAAGTACAAATAGGATTAGTCTGTTATATTACAAACCCATTGTTTTATTATAGTAATTTTGTCATATGTAGATCTTTACTCTGTGATTCATTTTCCCTTCAGTGTAAAACAATTGAAGAGTCACCAATTTGGTCTTATCTATTGTAAATTCATTTTCCCCTTCAAGACCATTGATGACAATGGCTTAGCTTTGCGTCAAGAGATAGGTCCTCTCTGACACCCATTTAGTTGGTTTGATGTAATTTATAAATGCCTGTCTCACTTTGCTAGTTCATTCTTGTGGTGACTTTTGATGAAGCTGTTGTTTGTTTGTCAATAACTCTTGTTTAGTTTATCCTATTTCTTCTTGTTTTAAACTAAACAAAATTGATCAAAAGAATTATGCTGAATTCATTTTAGTATTTTAAACCTTGAGAAACTTGTTCGTATTTGTGATTTTAATCATTTTGAATTTTTATTTTACAGGTACTAGACTTAGCTGCAAACATCTACAAGCAGGTGCCAGAAAACATCGACTATGAGAACACGGTTATGATTTTGTCCAATGATAACTCACCATTAAATGTGGTGCTTCTACAGGAGGTAGGTCACGATAGATGCCATTGTCTGATGTTTTATCTTTAAACTCATACTATATACCTGAAAATTTTCGCCTTATGGCATCAGAAAACATACTTGCTCCATGTTATTAAATTTGCCCTAAATTCATTTGATAATTAAAGACAATGTAGCTGGAAATTTTTGTTTTCATTTTAAATTTGCCCTCTCTTTTAAAGGCGAAACTGAAATGGGGATGAAAAAATTTCAGGGTTTACAGTATTTAAATCTACACTTAGAAATTTTTTGATAAAAAATTATGAGTGATAATAAAAGCTCTTACCTTGGACTCGAGAAATAAGAACTTTGTTCTGTGAAAATATTAAGCCAAAGACCATGATATGTAGTTGTGTTGTGGACATACAGTAATAATATATAGAAGAGTTATTATAAACATAGAATCTAAAGATTATTCATTTAATAAGGTTAGTGAAGCTTTAGCACTGATGCTTTTGAATCTACACACATTAAAAATTAGTTTATTAACTTAAAACTATTATGCACATCAACAGAAGAAATAAAAGCCTTGCTTGACTTGAAATGTAAATGTTAAAACAATACTTTAAAAAGACAAATTTTTCTTTAATGAGAAAATATTTCTATCAGTGTCGATTTTATACATTAATACCATTTCATTTGATGAATTATTATTAGATGTGTATAGTTGAAATTATGAATGTTCTCAATTGTAATTAACAGATTCAGAGATACAATATTTTGTTGAATGACATTCGAAAGTCTCTAAATGACCTTGAAAGAGGAATTCAAGGTCTAGTTGTGATGACATTAGAACTGGAGGACATTTTCCAGTGCATATTTGATGGCAGAGTTCCTCCTAGCTGGCTGAAGGTATTAAAGCTGTTAAATATAAGTTATACACATATTGCACATTATAAGGAATAAAATGAGATTTGTAAATAAAATTAAAAGTTAATGTATGCTACATAAGGTACATATTAAGAAAATGTTACATGTATGTTGATTACATAAATGAGAATAAGTTTGAGAGTTGATCATTTTTTTTGATTTTTTTTTAATTAATGGTGTATTAAACTTGAAAACTATGTGCTATGCATTTAGACAACACTGTAAAGTCACCATCAGTGTGGCCTGTCACAAGCAGACACCGTCTCAATAAGACCTAAAGTGTGAGTAAAAGGGACTTTAAACCCCAATAAAACAAACAAACCATAAATTACAGTATTAATACCATGTTCATGTTTTTTTTAAATTACAATAGGCATATCCATCACTGAAACCTTTGGCGTCCTGGACCAGGGATTTAGTGCTGAGAATAGAACAACTCTCCAAGTGGGCTACCACAGCTCACCCACCCACTATATTCTGGATGTCTGGGTTTACCTTCCCTACAGGTTTCTTAACAGCTGTACTACAAGCCTCGGCAAGATTGAACAGTGTATGTACACACTTTTTGTACTCAGTTGAAGTCTAATTGATTCAGTTATAATACCTTACTTTGTAATGATTTATTGATTATATGAATTATAAAATAAAAATTGTGTTTGCTGGGTTTTTTTCCAGACTATATGCCAAATGTAGTCAAGTCATAATTTATAATAAAGTTTGAATATAGCAGGCTTAATCACTTTATGATGTGACTCTATCAAGATTTATTCTATATTCTTATTTACTGCTAGACTTTTTTGTATGCCTTTTTTGCAAGACTGAACAAAATTATAGATTGAAATAGAAAAAAATAAAAAAAATAATAAATAATGAATAATGATGCTTCTGGGTTAAAAAACTTAATATGATCATATAAAAACCTTATATTCTCAGGTGTCTGTTGATACACTTATGTGGGAGTTTTCTGTGCTGACTGTAGATGATTCTAATATTACAGGCCCTCCAAAGGTATGTTTGACTGATTTTAAATTACATAAAGTGTACCTTGTAATTACAGTGTATGAACCAAACTTTTTTTGTGAATTCTAAAGAAATATCATGTGTCTGCAGCATGAAATTTCAGTGAGGCAGCACTATAAAGTCGCTTTCATGCACACTATCACAAGCAGACATTGTTTTGATATGGCCTAAACATGAATTGAACATAGTTACGTTAAACCCTCATAAAACAAACAAATCACATGCAACCATATGTATATATGTATTGATTATAACTACAGGGCTGTGTGTGTATATATAAATGTATTGACTATAACTCCAGGGCGGTGTATATATAAATGTATTTGCTATTACTTTAGGTCTGTGTATATAAATGTATTGACTATTACTGTAGGACAATGTATCTGGTGTAAGATTCTTTTAGTATTGCTACAGGGTGGTATGTACACATAATTGTATTAACTACTATTACAGGACGGTGTGTACATTAAGGGACTGTACTTACAAGGAGCGGGATGGGATAAGAAGAACACTTGTTTAATAGAAGCCAACCCTATGCAGTTAGTGTGTGCAATGCCAACTATTCACTTCAAACCAGTAGAGAGCAAAAAGAAGGCAGCCAAAGGTAAGATAAAGTGTTTGTTGCACAAAATTTTGTTCAAAAATGTCAACAAAAAATTTCTTATCAAGCTTTGTGGTCAATCAGTGAATTGAAATTGATTCTTGCTCTTATCCCAAGAGATGTAGATAATAAAAAAAGAACCCTGAATCAAATCAAATTATCATCCTTTATTCATATTTAAATGTTCTGCTTCCTCTTTTCCCAAGAGATGTAGAATACCAAAATTGAGCCCTGAATCAAATGAAAGTATCGACCTTTATGCAAAGTTAAATTTACCCTTTCAAGTAAATATAAGTTTGACTGATAAAAATTTTATAATGGTTAAAATTTTGAACTCTATTCCAGGTTTTTACACTTGTCCATGCTACTATTATCCTAACCGCGTGGGGTCATCTGGACGTCCGTCCTTTATTGTGGCAGTGGACTTAAAGTCAGGGGAGAAATCATCGGACCACTGGACCAAGAGAGGAACTGCTCTTCTTATGAGTTTAGACTATTAAATTTGTGTTTGAAAACTTTATCAATTTTCTAAGAGAACATACAGCTACTCTCTACATTCTATGGATTAAAGCCTAAAACTTGCTGTGAATGAAATGAACTTAGTGTTCTGTAAACTTGCATGAACTCAAAAGGTAACATAATGCAGGAAAACAGTCAACAATTTATGCACAAAGGAAGCATGGATAGGAATGAGCTGTTAGCTGAAGTTCATTCAGTATGACATACAGAAGTAATGTTATATTAAATGTTAAACTTTGTGAATTGACAATACAGTTTTTGATTATGCAAAATGAATTATATGTTTTAGATTTTGTTTGCAATCAGTAAAAAAAAAATCCACTTCATTTGATGTAGGAATATGTAGTTTAATTTATTTCAAAACTCGGAGGTGAAAAAAAGTTTTTTTTAATAATGTTAAACTCTCTATTTAGGGTAATTAAATATTCTATATTTTGTTCTGATAAAAAACAACTCTAAGCAAGTTATAATTATTCTCAAAGATTATATAAATAGTTGATATATTGAAGAGATTTAAGGTGCTGACGTGATTTCAATCACCAATATTCTTGATAAGCTTACTGGCATGTTATTTAACTGTCTACAGAAAGCATTTTTATTTTGTAAAAATATCTGTGATAAATATTTATTTAAACTATAATAGTATTTATTTATAGGACTGTAAACTATTCAGTTTTCTGTCCATGCTATATTTTCATATAAGATTAACTAATTAACAACGGAAGAGGTATTCAACTGGATATGTTTAAAATGTACCTTTTGCCAAGAGATTTGTTTTTGTAAATTATGTTTGTTTGATAATAATAGTGCAGCTTTAAGGTTATTGGTAATGTAATTATACAGCATTCCGTCCAAATTCACATTCCAAAAGATTTGTGTATTTATTACAAGATTGTTTTATAATATAAGGTTATTGGTAATATATACGACATGCCATCCAGATTCACATTCCAAAAGATATGTGTATTTAATACAAGATTGATTTTTATTATAAATTGACTGTTTGTTGAGATTTTTTATATGTATATTATTCTCTTTTGAGAATACATTTGTTTTGTTTTTCACAATTACTACAAATTGAATATTGAATATGAAGATAAAATTATAAAAATAGTGAATGAGTTTGTTGTTATTAAGACAATAATGTGGATAATTCGTCGAGAACGTATTATTTCTTATTATTATGTTTTCAAACCATCTTGACCAAATATGAACTTTTCCCATACATTTCTCAGTCTTTTCATTTCGGATCTCAACGTCTTTTTGAGAACTCTTGGGTCAATTTTACTCTGTGAAAAAGACTTGGCGTAAGAAATATAAATGGATGAAGTCTTGAATTAAAAATAATTGAAGTTGATCTTGCTTACTTTAATTTGTAAGCTCTTCAGTATAATGTGCAGAAGATTCACGAGTGATATTTATTTTGCTGTGGGTTGATCCTATTTCTTCTTATTTGAAAGAGAATAATCTCTCAACTCTTCTTAAACTAAGATTTGGGTTTTTTTAAGTTAAGGTATATATAGTTGAGGGATACCTACCGGTAGATCTATTGAAGTCATCCTTAACAAATCCTCACCTACAGTAGGACAATGTAGCATTGCAGTTGCCCCTTGATAATACCTCATATATTGTGTTCATGTTCTTCCTCAACTAGGGAAATACAGTCTGTTTTTGAATTATACCTCAACTGTGCATTGTTAATTAATTCAACGGTGCTTAACCAAATTAAGAGCTTATTCATTGCCTTGAGAGAATGGCACATAGATCTACTCCTTTACTATCCTTCATCTACTACTAAGCTCTCCGTCAGTAGGAGACAGGTTTTATATTTTCCACTGCTCGAAAACCACTAGGCCAATTTCATCAAAACCTTCAAGCATTTTTGGGAGAAGGAGATTCAGATTTGTTCAAATAAGAGGTATGGGTTCTCAACAGGGAACATTTTTATAAAAATTGAAAATCGTGTAATAAACTACAAAGCCTAGGGTTTTAATGTTTCAATGTGCAGTAACCTTAGACTCGAAAAAATGTGTTCAATGCATGCCCAAGGGGTAAAAAATAGGTTAAGAATGTTGGCACTTTGAGGCCACACCCTGGTTAATGTTAGTATAGCTGTATTGTGAACAATGGTCCAAGGTGGACTTTTTCCACACGAACCCAGTCCGTCGATGTTAAAGTTTTTGCATGTTCGACTTCATCTCCTGTACAACTCGTTAATTCATACAAATTTGGTAAGAAGTATCCCTAGGAGAGAAGGGGATTTTGATATGTTCAAATGATAAGGATCAGCCTCCAAGGGGGTCCACTAGAGGACCAAAATTGAGAAAATAAAGTGAATAAGATACCTTGAGCATAAATATATTAACATCATATGGACAGGATAAATGTAAAATTGGCTTGCCATATGTGTGGTTAAACAGTTTTTAACAGGATCCCAACCTTCCCACTCAACACACAGAGGTTGGGACATAAACCACAAACATTTTATAACTAACATTTTAAATATCAAAGTAGTAAATACGAAAAAAAAAAAACGGTATTCAAACGCTTCAAGTCCATGGATATGGGGGAATAAAATGAAAATGTGGGACGCACACAGAAAATAAAACAAAAATACAATTCATAACAAAAAAAGATCGCGAACTTCTAAAGAAAAGAAAAACAGTGAATGAAATAACGCAGCGAAACTAGGTACTCGCGATTGAGTAAGCGATTCCTGCTACAGCATCGTGGCGGGTGACACCTGTGTAGCAGGAAAAGCTTACAATATCGCGAGCACCTGGTTTCGCTTCTAGTTTTTTTAATGGAGTTCGTGATGTTTCCTTTTTTAGTTAATACATAAATATTTGGTTATATTTTCTTTGTGCGTCCCACGTTTTTCTTTTGTTTGCCCATGTCCATGGACGTACAGCTTAAGAATATCGTCTTGGTTTTTCGAATTACTACCGTGTCATGTCGATATATGGTAACTCTTTCAACAATAAAAAAGAAACATAATGTTGACATTACAAATTTTTATTAATATCGTGACGAAAAGGTAAAATGCAGGGCGCGTTTTACTTTTTATTCCATTTCAGCGATTGAAGAGAGCCGAGTGGCTGTGTGAATAAATTAATGGCTGAATGCATTTAAATGGCAAACGCACATATATATTTAGACGATATAAGTCTGAATTTTTAATGAAAGTGTTTAACCAATTAATATGGTTGAAATTTAAACAATAATGAAGGTATCCTACTTATTAGTGTTATTGTCATTTATTCTTGTTATTTTGAAATTTATACAAAATGCAAAGCAACATAGTAATCAACATTTTATTACAAATAAAAATACATTTGTCTATTGTACTATGACGAAAAAATGCTTATTAGTGTAAGTTTTTGCAAATATAATAAAAGCATATGAAATACATCAACAACATGTGAGTGTAAACAAAATCTTTGGATGAGGCGTATACAGATACTAGTATATCAGTACACAACTCGGTAATTTTTTGCTTAACAAGAATTATAAAACTTGCACATTTTTTCAACTATGCAATAACTTAAATCAAGCGAAAACGATTCTTTTAGTTTATAATACAAAAAATGCAATCTGAAACATGCCTCCAATAAATATAATATTTATAAGTGAAAAGAGCCAATACTCTGCGTGAAGACACCAACGTCCCGAGTTGCAGATCTAGCTTCAAAAGCCGTTGTTAATGGACGTTTAGAAAAGACAAGACCTCGGTAAATCAAAGCTAGTAGGCCAAATGAGAGATAGTTTAAGCAATTCGGATTTTTAACATTTAACAAGGAGGTGTGAAAGTTCCGTAAAATGCAGTGCAAAAATGCAATCTGAAACATGCCTCCGATAAAATATGATATTTATAAGAAGAAAGAGCAAATGCTCTGTTTGAGACACCCTGTCCTGAAACCCAGATCTAGCTTCGTAGCAGCCGTCATAAATGGACACTATAGAGAAATTTAATTAATCAACCCTTCTTTTTGAAACAAAAATCTAAAAGTACGAAGCTTGGAAATAGGGTCACGAGTCAGGTCATTATTAAAGTCAAGTTTCAGTCTTCTTGTTTATCCTATCCTGAAGTGAGATGATATTCTCAAATTTCACTGGTATCTACGAACGTAGATTTCCTTATACTCATAGAGTGTTGTGGTCAATATGTATGTCAACAATTTTTTTTTTTAAAACTTTGTTTTTCTGAGTTTAAAGTTTGAAAAGCACACCTAGGTAATTGAAGTGACTGACACAATACAAGTGTACACCTTTCTGAAACCTCTGTTCATGTTGTCCTAATATCCAACGTTTCTAAAAAACAATAACTTACATTTACTTGTATTCCCATTTCGGTTGACACCTTCTTTCTAATGGCGACTTTTTGATAACGCTATTGTTTGTAAGTCAATAGTATTTGTTCTGTTAATCCTTTTTCTTATTTTAATGCCCGTTTTTCTGAATAAACAACAAATGTTATAAACATCTTTTGTAATCCCACAATTGATTCAAACATGAACGTTAAAAAAAAATAGTTTCCCATACATGGGGATGATTAAAAAATAACAGCTTACTGGATATAAAAATAATATGATGTCTTTTGTGCATTACAAATGACTATTCTTATGTACAAAAAGCGAAGGTGTCTCGGGACGGCGTCATAAAGGGGGAGTGCAACTGACTTTAAATGTCATTAAAACAGGAGTTTAACTAAATTTCTTCTTATATACAATTGTCGAAAGTCTCATAATGCTTCTCATATTATGCAGTTGGTTCCACAGTGGAAATATTTATGGTAGATTTGTTGATATCACCGATGTTTCCTTGTGCTCTTAATGTTCTGTTTCTGAAGAAGCGAATCATTGAAAATGCAACTTGTATTATCCAAAACAGCACACAAATCCAAGATGCAACCTGGAAATGACAACAAAAATATTTGAAATATTAGATATTCCCTCTCTTATATGTTGTTAAGTATGACTACTTTCGTTAGTAAAAACATATAACATGAAAAACTACGTATTTATTTGTTAACGTAAACTCGATAAATTAAAGTAGTAAATACGAAAAACCAAGACGATATTCAAAAGCTGTAAGTCCGTGGACAAACAAAAGGAAAACGTGGGACGCACACAGAAAAAATAACCAAATATACATTTATTTACTAAACAAGGAAACATCAACAACTTCTATTAAAAAACTAATATGTCACCTGCCGCGACGCTTCCGTGTCATTCCGGTGTATGGCAACCCTTTATCAAAATCACCACTTATGTGCAAATCGTATTATAACCTATAAGATTGGATAGTTGGATTAACTGTAATTCGTTTTTGCTTGTTTTTGTTTTTGATGACGTCTGATTGGTTGTCTATCGGGAAATCTACATTTTCGAACTTAATGTATGTATACTGAATACATTATCGTTTGGTGTTAAATAAGCAGAGTCCATCTTTCGATAGTCACTCTTTTCATTGACCACTGACTAACATTCATTTTTACTATCGAGAACAAGCCACTTCAATCTTATGTGTAAATGACAATTTTCTCTAAATGCATAACAAGAGGCCCATCGGGCCTTAACGGTCACATGAGAAATCCAGGTCAAACTTTGATCAAATATTTTTACGAGTTATCATCTATATAAAGATTGCCCTGCCTCTTATGAACCTTCCCCACCCCCACATCACTTGAGGTTAATTCTGATCCTCATCATCAAAGGGTCACTTTGTGTAATGTCAAAATTCACCAGTTAGTTTCAGAGATGTCTTTTGAAGGTGTTGCACTGTGATCACTTATGGCCCCACCCCTTAGGCCTCTGGAGGGTCGGCCCTTTCTTGAGAAAGATTCTGATCATCGAAATCTAGGTATAATTTTGTGAAAGGTTGGTCAAAATCCACTAGTAAGTTTCACAGGAGATGTCTTTTGAATATTATTATTATTATTATTATTATAATAGGGTTTAACGTCACGTCCAGAATATTTCACCGATATAGCGACAAAAGACCAAAGGAGAAAAACCAAAAGATAGGACAGGAAGAGAAGCGGCGACAGGAACGGGAAATGAAAGTAATAGAGATAGTTCAGAAAGAAGGATGAACCCATGCAACGGCGTTTCCGCCTACTCTTATATGGAACTTTACACGGGGATCTTTATCGTGCCAGGGGGTAAAAAGAACCCTGTACACGGGACCGCCATCTTAGCGTCCCCTCCGAAGAACGTGCAGATTTTTGTCTGTCCTCTACCCTTCAACCTATCTGACTTGGGTGACCCTACCAGAAACACAAGTTTCCGCCAGCATAGCTCTCCGGGTCATTGAGACACGCAAACCTCCCTTCCGCGATAAAGTGTCTAGCGCAGGGAGGAGATGTCTGTTGAAGGTTTTGCATTCTTGGCCCCTTATAATCCGCCCCAAAGCTCCCCTGGGGTCAGTCCTGTCTTGAGTATGAATTCTGATCCTTATCATCCATCTAATCATAACTTTGTAAAAGTTTTGTCAAAATCCACTGATAAATTTCAGAGATGTCTTTTGAAGGTTTTGCACTCAGTGACCCCTTATGGCCGCCTCCCTCAGACCCCTGGGGGTCAAGTCCCTTCTCAAGTATAAACTAGAACTACGTTGTTGATGGCACGCCATCGCATATTCGCACGCAAATGGCTTGAACCTTATTCCCCTGTTACCCAGATCACCATTCGCTAAAATAATTCATGTAAAATGAGCCCTCGATTATGTTTGATTTGATATGCTTTAAGACTATATAAAGAAAAAAAAATGTGACCCCCATGAACCCATCCTTTCTGGCCCGGCCCCTAGAGGTCATAACACAAATCCGAAAGTGTTATTCTCTTCCAAATACATACATCTACTATGTCCAAAAAGTTTCAAGTTCCTATCTGAAACAGTTTAGAAAAAGTTATTTTTACCCCTCACCTCCTAAGGTGCCCCTTCCCCACCTTCCCGGTCACTGTATGCGAACATAATTTGCTGTAAAATGTTACACTCATGATTATGTTTGATTTGATATGCTATATTTAAGATTGACCCCCATGACCCCACCCCTTCTGTCCCGGCACCTAGGGTCATATAAAAAATCTTTCAGTGCTATGCACTTCCCCATACATACATCTACTATGTTCCAAAATTTCAAGTTCCTATCTGAAACAGTTTAGAAAAAGTTATTTTACCCCCTACCCCCTCCTCGATCACCGTATGCTTAATTAATTTGCTGTAAAATGCAGAACTCACGATTAGGCTTGAATTGATATGCTATAAGACTATATTTGTTTTGGCCCCGCCCCTCAGCCCTTGGGGAGTCAGCCCCTTTTTGAGTATAAACTCCGATCCTCCTTATTTAAGCATAATTTTGTATAATGCTGGTCAATTTCCAGAGGAGATGTGTTTCGAAGGTTTTGCATTCTTTGACCCCATTTGGCCCTCCCCTCAGCCCCCTGGGGAGTCAGCCCCTTCTTGAGTACAAATTCTAATCCCCGCCATAGGCTGATGATTACCACCAAGTTTCATCAAAAGCTAACTGACGGTTTCTGTGGAGAAGTCAAAAGTATGCTTTGCACTCTTTGACACCCTATGGCCCCGCCCCTTAGCCCCTAGGGAGTCAGCCCTTTCTTGAGTATAAATTCTAATCCCCACCATAGGCTGATATTTACCACCAAGATTCATCAAAATCTAACTGACGGTTTCTGAGAAGGTGTCGAAAGTATGATTTGCACTCTTTGACACCATATGGCCCCGCCCCTCAGTCCCCTGGTGAGTCAGACCTTTTTTGAGTGTAAATTCTAGTCGCCATTATAGGCTGATGATAACCACCAAATTTCAACAAAATTTAACTGACGGTTTCTGAGGAGAAGTCAAAAGTATAATTTGCACTTTTTGACCCCATATGGCCCCTCACTCAGCCCCCTGGGGAGTTAATCCTTTCTTCAGTATAAATTCTTATCCCCACCATAAGCTGATGATTACCACCAAGTTTCATCAAAATCTAACTGACGGTTTCTGAAGGGAAGTCAAAAGTGTGATTGTTTACGCACGTCGCACGGCGACGGACGAAAAGGAAACAAAATAGGTCACCCTTAAGATTTTAAAATTCAGGTGACCTAATAAAGACGAAAATACATCTTAACGGCATCTAAAACTATAACAAAACAAATGGACTGAAGTGTGGTGAGAAATTCACAGTAAAAATGAATCCCAGGACTCCGAGTCTTATTTCCTTAGATATGTCATTTTTATAAATCTGGTGTAATGATTTTATCATACCAAGGCTAATACGTTTTAAATTCACGTCCCAGAAATAATTATTAATACTCGATGTAAAAACATTCCTTGCCATGAAGTTTAGCAGTCTCACTCAATCTGAGGTTGATACACTTACCTCGGCTACTGACATCATTTTGTAGTAGTTTTTAACGTTAAAGTGTTTGTCTGTACCTATCCATCTCCATTCTTTATATTGGCCATCTTGACACCTATTGATGATAAATAAAAGTATTAACGCTTACGCTTACCATATCGCGAGCACCTGGTTTCGCTTCTATTTTTTAATATAAATTCTGGATGTTTCCTTTTTTAGTTAATACATATGTACATGTATATTTGGTTCTTTTGACTGTGTGCGTCAAACGTTTTCCCTTTGCTTGCACATAAATGAACTAATGTATGCGTGTTAAAAGATTTATTATTTAAGTACATGTTTCCTAAAGAAGTCGTCGATACATATTTTGTGATGATAACTTACTTTTTGTAGAGTTTGCCTTTCAGAATTCCCGTACAGAAAGACTTGAATCCAACGCTTATAATGCACGAGGATATCATCATTGAAAAACAGATGAGAGAATTAGTCAAGATAAATGGCATTACCCACATCTGTGACCTGCAACAATAAGAGGAAAAGGGACCAAAACCAGCTCTTAAATAACATTTAGAAAAAATTGGTAAAATAAAATTTAGAAAAAACATCACGGATTTTTTAAAAAAAAAAATTTGGTTATGTAATCCAATTTGGAAAGTAAAGTCAAATATTATCAAAGTTATTCTTTGAAGAAAAAAGAAAGAAATCTTACGAAAAAACTCGAGGCACTTTGGGCCTTAACGTCCATCTCGAACATGCCTATACGCAAACGTTTAGCATTTGAATAATTTTTTTACCCCAGGGTCATGCATTAAACAAACTTAGTTCTCAATGTACCAAGATTACTAAATATGCAAGCATTAAAATCTGAGCTTTCAAGCTTTTTAGAAAAATATTTTTAAAATTTGATCGTAGTTCCCCCATTTTTCGACACCTTGTAGTGCCCACTGGATATTGAGCCCCATCATTTAAACTCCCTTCACCGAGGGATGTTTCAAACCAAGCTTGGTTGAAATTGGTCCAATGGTTTTTAGACAAGAAATCAAAAATGTGAAAAGTTATATATATATATATAAAGTGTTAAAAGTTGACATCAAAAGGCGAAACCTTTTTTTGACCTCAGGGCCACGCCTTGAGCAGACTTAGTTCTCCATGCCTCAAAGTTACTACTTACCACAGTATTACGCTCTAGGTCTTCCAATTTATAAAATGTTTTTGATATTTTGTTAATCCCCCCCTTTTTTCCCCCAGAGGCACCCTGAGGCCGAGCCCCTACATTTGAACATATCTGAATCCTCTTTTTCTCGTAGTGATACTACCTATTAAGGTTGGTTACAACTGACCAAGTTGTTAAGGAGAAGAAGTTACTGTGAAAAGCTAACGACATAAGGCAACGACGAACGAAATCCCGGATTTATATTAGAAAAGTTTGCATTGGTCTTTCGGTCAAGATGGACAAAAAAAGCAATTTAGTTTGCAATAAATTTGCTAAGATGTAATTTTAGACTGCAACACTTCGCCATGCCGTGATCCATATGTATACAAAAGATGGTTAACACAGGTAGTTAAATGTCCTTGAAATTATGCAAATGACAAACATATTTTTGAGAAAAAGAGCAATAGCTCTAACTGAAAAAACGCAGTGACTTTTTGTTATCATTTATCACTCCTCCATGGCGCGATGCAAAATAATACTAAATTTGGTCGATCTAGGTCAAGTATTGTTTGAAGAGTGTTCCGGACAAATACAGTGCAAGAGAAAGGGGATTGCAGTGATTTCATTTCAGTACGCAACTCTTTGCCATGGCATGATGCAAAATCATACGTATTTGATTATATAAGGTAAGAAATTTGTCGAGGAAAGAAGCAACTATACAGGCAAAACTATCAGTGATGGTACGGGGTATTCCTCTATGTCATCATGCACATGTTTACAGGACAAGCTTTCTACAAGAAATCGATACTTTTTTGTGTTTAACATTAAGGTCACAGAGACCTTGCAATGACATGAGACATTATGTTTAATTTAAAATGTTCCGATTTTCATGAGGGTATTTTAAAGGATAAACGGTGCATTTGAAGAAGAACCAGTACGGAAGTAAAGTTTCCAAGAACTGTGACTTATTCTTATGGTAACAACGGCTTCCTTTTTAAACAGTGGAAAAGGTTACCATACACCAGAATGACACGGAAGCATCGCGGCGGGTGACACATGTTTAGCAGGAAACGCTGACCATATCGCGAGCACCTGGTTTCGCTTCTAGTTCTTTTAATAGAAGTTCGTGATTTTTCCTATTTTTAGTTAATAAATGCAAATTTTGTTAATTTTTCTGTGTGCGTCCAACGTTTTCTTTATGTTTGCCACTGTCCATGAACTTACGGCTTTAGAATATTGTTTTGGATTTTTGATTTACTACTTTATAGTTCTGCCAACCTTCATCTTTTTCTCAAGTCACTAAGTATTTTATTACCATTATTTTTATTGAATTAGTAAATGTTGCACCTAAAATTTTACGTTTTTAGACATTTATAAGTAAATTACACTTTAGTCCCTTTTTGATAACCACATTTAAGTCATTTATATCTCGGAGTAAGTAGAGATCAGAACTGTCAACTTTCCCTACTGCCTATAGGGCTTTACTTACGCTGTTGTAGGGTCTCGTCTTGACTTTAACAAGGCGTACGCATTGTAACAACCCATCCCTAGTCCCCAAAATATACAACCAAACACACCCAAGTATATTGGATAGTTGCAGTTCTTGTGGTTGCTAGAATACATGATAAAGTGTGTACTGTTGTCCCATTTGATATTACCATACAACATGCATGACCCTTTAAAATATATCTGTAAAGAGAAGATAAAATACTATGATAAAAACTGTTACATAGTTCATCGACTGCTGCTGACTTTTATACTTAAACAGTTTGATAAACGATACACAATGTCGGTCAGAGCATACTTGTAACCATTGTCTTGCGGTCTTCTGACGCTATTTATTTCCTAAGGTCATTATCAACCAGCATCATATATCGACCAAAAAAACAACAACAAAAGACTAATGAAACGCTAATACAATTTAGCAATACCGGAATTATGAAGGTTTTTTTAGTTACATTAGGAAATATAATGGGTTAAATAAAATGTATTTTACTCTAAAAATATAACATTACTTTGCATCGTATAGCATTGAATGCTTAATATTTAAAATATAATAAAAAAAAAGAGTTTCGCATTATTACAAAACGATATTTGTTATTTTGTCAAAACAACAGATACTTGGACAAAAATGATTATTTTTTGGTACAAAAACATACACATTCTTGATTTTAAGCTTTTAGCCAATGTTATAGCTTGTCTTAGTAGACCATGTCCAACCAGAAGCCATCAAATTGTTATTTTTTTCATTTGGTGTGGCACTCACCTTAAGGCAATACGCGGGTCGAGAAACCGTTGGAAGAAAGTTTTTGGATATTTTCCTGCATGTTCTTACATAATTAAC
>JAUMGZ010242181.1:0-10591 GCA_032359645.1 Pododesmus macrochisma | reverse complement strand
GGGTAAATTTGACAGTATGCCTTCAAACGACATCTCCTCTGAGACTATTGGACAGATATCAACCAAATTTGGCTGGAGGCACCCTTAGGGGTAGGGAATATAAAATTGTACAAATGAAGGACCTGACCCCCAGGAGAAAGGTTGGCATGGCTTAAAGGGGTAAAATTTAACAGTTTGCCTTTAAACACTATCTCCTCTGAGACCATTGGGCAGATTTCAACCAAATTTTGGCTGTAAGCATCCTTTGGGGAGGGGGTTTCAAGATTGTACAAATGAAGTTCCCGACCCCCAGGGGACAAATGGGCGGGGCCAAAAGGGGTACATTTGACAGTTTGCCTTTAAAAGCCATCTCCTCTGAATTTTTTGGGCAGATTTCAACCAAATTTAGCAGGAAGCATCCTTAGGGGAAGAGGATTTTGGATGATACAAATGAAGTCCCCGGCCCCCAGGGACAGGTGGGCTGGGTCAAAAGGGGTAAATTTTACAGTTTGCCTTTAAACGACATCTCCTCTGAGACTATTGGACAGATTTTAACCAAATTTTACAGGAAGCATCTGAAGGGAAGGGGATTCAATATTGTACAAATGAAGGACCTGTTTTAATATGTTGGTAGATTGGTATGTAAGGTGTATATTTTAAGAATACTATCAGAAATATAGGGGTCAATGGGCAAAACATTTCTAATGTATTATTATTGAAAATACCAGAGGAGTTACAAAAAACTAGGTAAATACATAAATGTGAGTAGCGCGCATCCTTAACATCATTGACTGTCCGTAGGTTTATCGAATGCGCTTGAGTTGTAATATAAATATCCGTCGTAACGACGAAGAATAAAGCTGACTTATTCTTTTTCTTCAGCCACCTATTCTATAGAAGGCACACGTATCGACAATGATGAAGCATATATCAATCACTCAGTCCGTCCGTTCATCTATCTATTCGAACAATTCTTGTAATCACTGTGAATATTGATAAAAAGTTAATGCTCACTTTTTAGATTTGTAGAGGTGTGTGCAAATAAAAATTTAATATTTCTGAGATTCTTCACTAGATTTATTCAGAAAATATTTTCATCTTAAGTATCGTTTATATATATAAACATGCCTTTTAATCATTTAATTTCAAAATCTGAACATTTTGATTTTGGTTATTGATCATCATAAATTGTGCTTCACATTTTTTAAATCATTGTTTCTCCTTAAACAAAAGACACTTTAAACATTAGATGTTAATCAAAATTTTGAAAGCGGATGTGTACAGATCCTCCGTTTTAGAAAATTTAATATTGAAAAATTAGAAAATAGCCATCTTTTTAGAGAAAAAAACTTGTATTTTTCGAAAGAGTATTGATAAAGAGATGGAAAATATCAAAATATGAATTAACAATTTTGTAATCACTATTTCCTTAATTTGTATGACACATAAATTTTGATTTGTCTGAGTGTGTATTCTTTGGTGCACTTGTAGATACGCATTTTAATAATTAAAAGAACTTACAAAAAGGTATATAATATACTAAAAAATAATATTAATAAAGTTTCCACAAATGGAAACAACAACACTAGAAGTACAGCTATGGTATTTTTATTCTCGACATGTTTCGACCGCTATGTTTAATGAGTTTGATAGGGGTGAATTACCATTAAATAGTTTCGCAATAAGTGTTTCTCTTACCAGTGGATATATTCACATTCGATGTTATCTGAATATTGTTTCTTTATTGTAGGTGTTATGAAAAATCACAAAAATCTTAACAAAAATTAATTTAGAAATTTGTATCAAACTAAAGGTTTCCTGAAATAGTTTTATTTCTAATACAACTGTTCATCAATATTTAATGGCATATGAACGCACAGAAGACAAATTTTCGCAAAGGCTTTTACTTATATTCCCTCTTTGTCACTTTGTCAAATACAAGTTAAAGAGTTTTTTCAATTCTATAAGATGCATTTTAAGATTCAATATTAAGATAATCTTAGTGAATTTTTGTTTCATTGTTGGTTTAACGCCAAGCAGTATTTTTTAACGTAAACCTTTAACCATATTATAATAAGCTAAAGAGTGCAAGAGCGTTGATATTTGTTTTTCCTAGGCATGCGTTTCCCATTACTTTCACCAGTAATGTTATTTAAACATTTACTGATATATATGTAGAAAATGAAGGAAAGAGGGTTTTTTATTTTGAGGTAAATATCTATTGGTAAAAAGTAAACGAAACACGGAAATAATTAAAAGTTTCGAATAAACTCACATTACCTTCATAATTGTCTGAAAGTATTAATGACAAGTAAAGAATGATGTCGTATGAATATATAGAGATCAAGCGACAAGATCCATAAAATCAAAATCCAGCATTCTCTGTAACCAAACGGATCTAAAGTTTGTATAATCTTTTTCAAGTTTATCTTAAAGAATTTAATTGTGTTCATGCCAAGACTTATGGTCATTCACCATTTCAAAATAATGTGACACAGGTGTAGCAGAAAATGCTAACTCCTTCGAGTAATCTGGTTTCCATTTTTGTTTAAGTATTAAAGTTCACGATGTTTCCTTTTTTAGTTGATAAGGGTATTTTTTTATAACAACACTATGTACATCCCACATTTCCCTTTTATTTTCCCATGTCCATTGACCTTTGTCCTTAGATTTTGTCATTGTTCGTATAAATACTAGATTTTTTAAATTTAAGATGGAAATATCAAAGGCGTCTTTACTTTCAATTCCTTTTGTCAAACATATCGGTATATTGTACATACCTCAGGTTAATAATCGTCTCATTTCCCTGAAATAGACTAAGCTCAATTCTTGACACGAAGGATAGTACTCATTTTCACAAGGGACTGAAAAACTCAATGAACAGTTTGTTTGTTCACATAATTTATATAAGATGCGTACAACCCAAAGTGCGACCATAATGCAGTGACATTCTGTGGTATACCAAAGCGTAAGAAATAAAACAGAATCTAGGTTTCATTATAAGTCTTGTCTTTTGATACGTATTCGCAATATGATATCGTTCATATTGAACTTTAATAAGCAACCGTAAATTAAACCGACTTGGTCAGTGATCTTTATGTACACGATGTACGTTACATTTTTGGTTCGTTGTTTTTTATAATCTATACTTCTATGTGTAATGTTTATTCAGTGTCACTTATTCTTAATCAAAGCATTCATAATAGTACGGCACATATCACATGCTCTATCCTAATATGTCACGAGCTCTATCCTACTACAACTTTTAATTTTTATTTCCAAAAGCATATGTATCGACCTTCTGTCTAAGAAATGTTGGATTTTTGTTGATTTTGTGTCCTCTATTTTACTTTATTTGCCAATGTCCATGGATTGTTGTCTTTTGAAAACCGTTTTTTTTCGCATTTACTACGTTATACATGCAGTGGTGGTATATTCTTTAATCCTAGTCGGATATCAACTCTGACTGATAGTTATTCACATCATATAAAGGATATATAGGCTTTTAAAGAAAATAATGTAATTTAGATGATATTTTTATATGATCATTTATTCTTACTTACTTATTTGTAAAGGTAAGTAAGTATGAAGTACACTAAAATTATTTTTAAAATAGAGCTAGTTTAACGGGTATTATGGCCCAGCTCTACAGAAATTCTTCCACAGGAATTGTGTCTAAATATTGTGTCGACCTCTCTAATTAAAGTTATTTGATGCACCATTTATCAGCTTCATGGGTTCTGTATATTTATCGCCTTAAAAAGCAAACATAGTTTCGCAATTCCTTCAAACATATCAGTGAGTTTAGCCTGTGCCGGTGTCGTTGTCGTCGTCGGCGGCAGCGTCCAATCTAACGTTAAGGTTTGTGCTTAGATCCGTTTCTCAAAAAAGTATAAATGCTAGACCTTTCAAATTTTTAATATAGTTGAAAGTAATCATTATGAATCATTAATGGACTAATTTCATCCAACCTTGGTTAATGTCATACTTTTGGGAAGGGAGTTAAGATTTGTTCAAATGATGGGGCTCGGCCCCCAGGGGGCAGTATAATGGGGTCCAAAAAGGGAAAATGTTGACAAAACTTCAAAAACCTTCTTCTAATAAACTAGAAGGCCTAGAGCTAAATGTTTTGGTATTTAGCAACTTTAGGGCATGGAGAACCAAGTTTGTTCAAGGCGTGGCCCTTTGGTCAAAAATAGGTTTCGCATTTTCGGGTCAAAGTTCAACACTATAGCAAATATGTAAATTTTTCACATTTTTCACTTCTTGTCCAAAATTAATGGACTAATTTCATCCAACTTTGGTAAATGTCATCCTTTTGGGAAGGGAGTTTAGATTTGTTTAAATGATGGGTATCGGCCCCCAGGGGGCAGTATTATGGGGTCCAAAAACTTAAAAGGGAAAATTTTGACAAAACTTAAAAACCTTCTCCTAATAAACTAGATGGCCTAGTGCCTAATGATTTGGTTGATAGTAACTTTAGGGAATGGAGAACCAAATTTGTTCAAGGCGTCACCCTGGGGTAAAAACGTCACGCATTTTGAGGTCAAAGTTCAATGCTATATATTATATTGCAAATATGAAACTTTTTCACATTTTCGACTTCTTGTCCACCACTACTGAACCAATTTCAACAAAATATGGTAGATGTCATTCTTAGGGGAAGGGGATTCAGATATGTTTAAATGACAGGGCTCATTACCCTTCTTTGAAACGAGAAGGCCTAGTGCTTAATACTTTGGTTTAAAGTAATTTTAGGGCATGGAGAACCAACTTTGTTCAAGGCATTCTATTGTGCTTTATGTACGAGACGACTGCCTACGAATTTGAAACTTTGTTCCTTTCCTATTTCGCGCAGAACTGTTCTGATATGTTTTACATATAGGCCCATTTAACCCAGATTGACATTAAGGCCCAATGGGCCTCTTGTTTATACTCCCTCTTTGTCAAATACAAGTTTAAGAGTTTTCCAATTATATAGATGATGCATTTTAGGATTCAATATTAAGATAATCTTAGTGCATTTTCTGTTCATTGATGGTTTAACGCCAAGTTGTAACTTTTAACCTAAACCTTTAACCATATAATAATAATCTAAAGAGTGTAAGAGCGTTGATATTTGTTTTTACTAGGCATGCATTTTCAATTACTTTCCCCAGTTATGTTATTTAAACATTTACTGATATATTAGTAGAAAAATAATAGTAGAAAATGAAGGAAAGAGTTGTTTTTATTTTGAGGTAAATATCTATTGGTAAAAAGTAAAAGAAACACGGGAATAATTAAAAGTTTCGAATAAATTCACATTACCTTCATCACTGCCTGAAAGTATTAATGACAAAAAAAGAAGGATTTCGTATGAATATATAGAGATCAAGCGACAAGATCCATAAAGTTAAAATCCAGCATTCTCTATAACCAAACTGATCTAAAGTCTGTATAATCTTTTCAAGTTTATCTTAGAGAATTTAATTGTGTTCATGCCAAGACTTATGGCAATACACAACTTTAAAATAATTTGACACAATGCTTTCTCCTTCGAGTAATCTGGTTTCTATTTTTGTTTAAGTATAGAAGTTTATGATGTTTCCTATTTTAGTTATAACAACACTAAGAACATCCAACACATCCTTTTATTTTCCCATGTCCATTGACCTTTGTCCTTTAGATTTTGTCTTTGTTTGTTTTACTACTAGACTTTTCAAATTTAAATTGGAAATATCAACGCGTCTTTATTTTATATTCCTTTTAACAAAAGTATCGGTATATTGTACATACCTCAGGTTAATAATCGTCTCAATTCCTTCAAACATATCAGTGAGTTTAGCCTGTGCCGGTGTCGTTGTCGACGGCGGCGGCAGCGTCCAATCTAACGTTAAGGTTTGTGCTTAGATCCGTTTCTCAAAAAAGTATAAATGCTAGACCTTTCAAATTTTTAATAAAGTTGAAAGTAATCATTATGAAGAAACAACTAAAGTAATAGAAAAATATTTTTAATTTTATTCACTTTTGGGGCCAAATGTTTTTTAATTTTAGTGAATTTTGAGAACTAGCTCTTACATCTCTACCATTGATCTAGTGTTTTTCAAAGTTTGTGTAGGGCGTACTTGAGATAGGTTCTTTAACATATCAGACAGGTTTTTTCTCATTCGGTTGTAACTTTGTCAATTTGAAGGAGAAAATGTAAAATTTCAGTGGATTTTGAGATTTAGTTAAAATTAATCATTCTTGAGTCATACCTTTTTATGACTTTTTATATTCATACCCCAACAATAATACAAAATTGTCTTGCCTAAATTTAAAATATGCCCGTAGTTAACACAGGAATTATTAAACGTATTCCTCTGTACAATTGTTACGAACCACCTTGTTCTTATCAGCAAAGGTGGCGTTATAATTTGTATAAAATTAAATATTATCAAAAGACAAACATACTGACTGACTGACCGACTGACCTACTTACAATAAAGAGTGAAATATCCACCAAACACAATAATTTAGAATACAGGTTAGTATGCAACTGTATCTTCTTAGGTCCATATGTCAAAAATAACTGACAGAACGTTATGAATCGGGAATACAAAAATGCAACATGAAACGTGCCTGCGATAAATATGATATTTATAAGAGGAAAGAGCCAACACTCTGTGTGAGACACCTCCGTCCCGAACCCCAGATATTGTGCCAATTTTTAAAACTTATCAAGTGTGATATGACAATGACATGGATTCTGTGTGAATTTGTGCCTTGAAATCTTATTATTGCTGCCCTTTAATTTGTTTTTTGATTATTAAACTATCATACTCAAGTCTTGGTCTAAAATGAAATTCAACCCAAACAGTATGGCTACCAGAAAGCCACCTGAAAGTATTGTGTTCCAAATTATTTTGTTTTGCTCTTAAATAAAAGCGCAATTTTGTTCATTCATTCTGTTACATGTAAGTAGATTTGCCA
The DNA here is from genome assembly GCA_032359645.1 of Pododesmus macrochisma. Taxonomy (NCBI): domain Eukaryota; kingdom Metazoa; phylum Mollusca; class Bivalvia; order Pectinida; family Anomiidae; genus Pododesmus; species Pododesmus macrochisma. The sequence goes on along the minus strand of JAUMGZ010242181.1, from coordinate 3,658 downwards.
TTAGTTGCTTTGTTTTGCTAGGCGTACAGTCCATGAGTATATAATTTCACAAAATACATATAGTATTATGGGCTTAAGTTTCAGTTTCAGCTTTGCATGGACATTAAACTAAAATAAATGGAATAAAATTGTATCAATCAGTGCTGAGTGTGCTTAATCAATTCTACTTTCAGTGAAATCTGAAGACAAAAGTCTACTTAATCTGATTTAAAATAAACACTAAAGCTTGGTCTGGTAATTTATTTGAATTTATTTAAAATGTTAACGTAAACAAGAGCTTTTTTTATCTGTTTTGTTGATCATATAAATGATAATTTGTTGCGACTTGAAAAGTTCATCCGATTGAAAACAAAAATAAAACTTATCAAACAAACCAGTTATTAATTGAGAATCACTATAGAGTATTCAATATCTTTAAAGGGTACAACATCATGCATGTTTTCGTTCTATGTATCAACTTCAAGTTTCTATTTAAAATTCAAATGAACACGTAGAGACATTTTCCATTGTTATAGTCATCTGGATGTTTGTGAGTGTCCTTTTTGTGTATTCAGGTTTTTAATTCCATCTCGGCCAAGAGTTCAGAATGGACTTTTCCATGCAAATCCTGTCCGTAGTCTGTCGTTAACCTTTTCACATCTACTTCTTTTCATAAGCAACTGGAATAACTTTAAACGAAATCCTTAGGTATCATTTCAGAGGAAAGGAGAAACAGTTTTGTTCAAATAAAGGGGCTTAGTTCATAGTGAGCACTCCTAAAGAATCAAAATGAGGGAAATTTGACAAAACTCAAATATCTTCTAATAATACAAAAGGCATATAATTGAAAGAAATTGTATGTAATTACCTTTAGGGCTTGAGTAAACAAGTAATAAGTAATAAGGCGTGACATTAGAATCAAAGATAAGTTACGCGTTTTGGATAACATTTTACAGCTATCGGTAGAGATTTTCACAATTTCTACATCTCCAAATCAATTTTTAAACTTTTTTCCCCAAAACAATTGGCCCGGTATCAACTTGGTAAGCAACATCCTTCAGAAAAATTGATTCAGATTTTTTCAAATGGTAGGGATCAGCCTCCAGGACACTCCATAAGTGAACCAAAAAGTGGGACATGACAGCATTTCAAAAACCCTGAAAGCCTAGAGCTTAATCTTTAGGGGTAAAGAACCAAGCTTATCAAAAGCGTGACCCCGGGATTAAACATAGATTGCCTGTTTTGGGATCAAAGTACAATACCATTTATGAGGTCACCTGAGCCAAAGGTCACCTATAGTGATCGTTCTTTGTCCATCGTCGTGCGTAAACTTTTCACATTTTCAACTTCTTCTAAAGAACGGCGTGGCCAATAACATCAATATTTGGCAGGAAGCATCCCCATGGGAAGTTGCTTCAAGTTTGCAAATAAAAAGGGGCTCCATAGGGGCGAAAAGGGGTAAAATTAGACTAATTTTTCAAAATCTTCTTTTCATGAACCAATACTCTGATTACTTTCATATTGGACATTCCTGATCCTTAAGTCAATGTTTACAAAGTGTGCAAACGAAAACAAAATCTATGCATAAACGAACCACTAGGGGCACTTCGGTCGGCATAGGGTATTTTTCACATTTTTCGACTTCTTCACAAGAATTCTGGGCCAATTTCAACCCAATTTGGAAGGAATTACCACCATGGGAAGCTGCTTCAAGTTTGCGAATAAAAAGGGGCTCGTCTCCATAAGGGGCAAAAGGGGTAACATTTGGTTAATATCTAAAAAAAAAATCTTCTCACAAACTGATGCTCTGATTACTTTCAAATTTAATATGCATGATCCTTGAGATAACGTTTACAAAGTTTGCAAACAGAAAACAATTGTGCATAAATGAACCACTGGGTACGCTAAAGTCTACAAAGGGTATTTTTCACTTTTTAGTCCATCTGGATATGTTAACATTTATCACAATTTTAACTTCTTCAAAACCTGTGGGCTAATTTTAACCAAACTTGACAGGAAATGAGATTCAAATTTTTTAAAGAATGGGACTTAACAACCAAGGGGCACCACTGTGGGGCAAAAATAAAGAAAATCTAACACCAGGTAGTTGTGTTTGATATTTATAAATTGTAGTAAAATTTAAATTTAGTGTTATATTAACCATCTACTATCTATTCTCCTTTCTCGTCATATTTTTTTAACAAATAAAGTATTTGCATTTTTTAAACTTAATTTTTCAATGAATTTTCAGAGTGTTATATAGTATTTGTACATTTTTCCTTACTTCATTTTTATTTGTCACGAGAAAGGTAATCTTTTGACTTATACATGTTAAAATGATTAAAAGTAAGGTAACTTTTATAGTTCTTCGAAAAAGTTTGTTTCATTGATGAAGAACAACTGGGCCAATTACAGCCATATTTATCAGGAAGCGTCCCCATTGGAAGTTGCTTCAAGCTTGCGAATGAAAAGGGGCTGGCCCCTATAGGGGCAACAAGGGGTCAATTTAGACTCTTTTTTAAAAAAAATTCTTATCTTGTACCAATACTCTGATTACTTTCAAATTTCATATGCATGATCCTTAAGTTAATGTTTACAAAGTTTGTGAATGAAAACAAATCTGTGCGAAAAAACCCACTAGGGGGCGCTTTAGTCGACATAGGGTATTTTTCTCATTTTCGACTTCTTCTCATGAACTACTGGGCCAATTTCAACCAAATTTGGCAGGAAGTACCACCATGGTAAGCTGCTTCAAGTTTGCGAATAAAAAGGTTTGTGCCTCCATAGGAGCCAATAAGGGGCAAAAGTGGTCAAATTAGGTTAATTTAAAAAAAAAATGTCTAACAAACCGATGCTCTGATAACTTTTATATTTGATGTTCCTGATCCCTAAGCCAATGTTAACAAACTTTGAAAAACAGAAAAAAATCTGAATAAACGAATCACTAGGGGGCGCTTCAGTCGACATAGGGTATTTTTAACAGTTTCGAATTGTTCTAAAGACCTACTGTGCCAACTTCAACCACATTTTGCAGGAAGTACCACCATTGGAAGCTGCTTAAAGTTTGCTAATAAAAAGTGGGCCATAAGGGGGCAAAAAGGGGATAAAACTAGGTTAATTTTTAAAAATCTTTTTCTCACAAACTGATGCTCTGATTACTTTCATATTTGATAAACATGATCCTTGAGATAACGTTTACAAAGTTCAGGAACAGAACAAAAATTGTGCATAAACAAATCACTAGGGGGGCGCTGCAATCTACATAGGGTATTTTTCACATTTTCGACTTCTACTCAAAAACTACTGTGCCAATTTCAACCAAATTTGGCAGGAAGTACCAACATGGGAAGCTGCTTCAAGTTTGCGAATAAAAAGGGTTTGGCCCTTAACTGGGCCTTACAAAAGGGGAAAAGGGGGGAAAATTAGGTTAATTTTAATAAATCTTTTTTATCCCCCCGAATTAAAAATCGGGGGGATATAGCAATCACGTGGGATGTCCGTCCGTTCGTCCGTTGCTTGTCCAGATGATAACTAAAGACCCAATGGTCCCACAAAGTTCAAACTTGGTGTGTGGGTTGCCCTAGGTAATGCACAGAACCCTATTGATTTTGGGCGTGGTCTATCAAAGGTCAAGGTCACCATTGATAAAAATAGAATCTTGCTTATATTTGGCTTGTCC
>JAUMGZ010242159.1:0-10591 GCA_032359645.1 Pododesmus macrochisma | reverse complement strand
TTTCAATAACACTATTATTCAAAATGCAATTGACCAATGCACTCAGGTGACCGTTAAGGCCCATTGGGCCTCTTGTTGGAAGGTAGAGCTTCATGTTTAAGGCCAAAAAAAAAATATGCTAGGTTCTTGGACCCCGTCGCATACTTAAAATAGGGGTTTTTTTGAGAAAAAAAATCAAGTTTTCGTGTGTAATACAGCAGCAACTGGCCATGCACCATGATTAAATACAAAGAAGACAGTCTATATCTGCAAGTTCTGTACTTTTTGTTTGCATTAATAAACTAATTAATAATATTATTAAACGTTCATCTGAAAAAATTTCATCCAAAAAAATTTGAATTTCAAAATAAAAAAAAATAAAAAAGCCTCCCTCCCTCATCCAATTTTTAAAAAATTGGCCTGAGAACCTATTCATTTTTTCTTATGGCCTAATTATGACAATACGTTGTTATGGTAGCTATAGTACATAGAACAAAGCTCCTTGGAAAAAGTATTTGATTTTTGCATGTATATTTATTACAAACTTGTTTAATAATCTAGCATTGATGCAACATGCACATTCAATAATGAAATAACTTAGTTTTCAAACTATTTTCTATTTTTAGGTGTCATTATATTCTATGAACTATGGATAAGAGGACACAAGGTTATCAATGGAGTAAGAGATCCAGTAGAAGCCCGTATATTCCATCCGAGTGGTCAGTACAATCCCAGACCAACCATGTCACCACAAGAAAATGTACTTCCACCACCAGCGACCTCCTTCTCCGTCGCTAACCTTCAACCTTTTAAAGAGTATGAATTTCAGGTAAAAATGAAATTTAAACAACTTTATTAGATGTACTTAGTCCATAATTCAAGGCACTAAATTTTAACTGATAGAAATTCTGTTTAGTGGTTGTAAGGGATCCAGTGTTCAGCATTAACATTTCTCACTTTCCATATTTCAAAAACCACAGGACCAATTTCAACTAAACTTTTTAAAAGGGACCCCTTGGGAGAAAGGATTAAGAATTTTTCAAAGAACGGGGCTTAGTCTCCAGGAGATGTCACTATTACTAGGATCAAACGTGTAAATTTTGACATATTTCTATTCAATAATTAGACCCAAATTTGTATGCTTTTCATATGTTCTAACCTTAGGGTGTAATGAACCAAGTTTGTTCAAAGTGAGACCCTGGGGTCATGAATAGCTTAAATGGTGTGGGATCAAACTTGGACTTTCTTACAGCAGATATACTAACTTTTCACCTGTTTGTACTTTTCCAGAACAACTAGGCCAACATATTAAAGTCAAATTAATGAGAAGAGTACTTTGGAATGTGGATTCAGATTTGTTTAAATGATGGGCCTAGGCTCCCAGGGGCCACCACTATTGGGCATCAAGAAGGGGAAAGTTTGACAAAATTAAATAAGTCTACAAGTCTTGTATCTTTATGCTTGCACACATAGTAGGGCCAAAAGCAGCACTATCATACAGTTTGTACTACTAACAGTAAATATGTTAATTTTATGTTTAACTATTCCTAAACAACATTTCGATTTGTTTGAAAGGTGAGTCTTGTCACATGTGGCACATGAGAGGGCAAAAATGGGGAAATTTTGTTTTATTTTATATGATTAGATATTGATGAATAAGCATGCATTACTTTTCTACAATATTTTAGGTTTTAGCTGAGAATAACATAGGTAAGACTGCAAGTTCTTGGGTGGTTCAAAGAACAGGGGAGGCAACTCCTCTCTTCACACCAACGCCTACAGTTACACCTGTCAGTAGTACAGAGGTAATGGTTAAGTGGGAAGCACCTAAACTGGAGCAGTCCCGGGGCACAGTCATTTCTTACCTCCTGTATTACCTGAAGGAGACTAACCTCACGGCAGATCCATTTGCTCCTCCGGCTATATGGACGGTAATATAAGTTGTAGTATGATTATTGAGAAAAAAATCTACTTTAATATGTTATTATAATATATTACTTGAATTGTTTGCTAAGTAATTTACAAAAGTTGCACCCGGATTTTTCTTATTACATTTTAAATGTAGTTGAAGTTGTGTAGAGTATTAAAATTTGTCATATACTCTATTAAATATTGTAATAAATTAAATATTGTAGTGTCTACAAAAAAGATTATTGTAATAAATTAAATATTGTAGTGTCTACAATGAGTATTATAATTACTTAAATATTGTAGTTAAGAATCTCTTACGTTCATTTTTCAGAGGACATATTGTTTACATATAAAAAATGTTGCTTTATTTTTTGTCAGCTATTGAGTAACACAACATCGGACACTTTAACACAGTCTGTGGACAAACTGATACCATTCACCAACTACACATTTAAGATAGGAGCATGTAATTCCGTTGGCTGTGTCAACAGTTCTATTGGTCATGGGTTTACAAATCAAGCTCGTAAGATATTTATCTCACAACCTACCAATATTCCCTCCCACTTAACAGTAACTAAATTGGAACCCTTGCTCTCTGTCATTTTGTTGTCAGTCAAGTAAGTAGCCGTTTGGTTTGATCTATTTTGAATAAGGTTGCAGGAGTTATGTCAATTACTATTCAATTAAATTAACTTGAACTATTAAAATTCTCTTTAAATTCAATTTAATTAACTTGAACTATTAAAGTTCTTTTAAGATCCAAGTGATATTTGTGTTTAAACTTAATTTTAGACTACAAAACTATATGAATGTTGTATAAACACACAATGATAATTGAATTATTCTGCATATTGGTTTGTACATATCCAGTATAAGTTTTATAAAGTCTTTTATTTCAATATTTAATAGCTCCTGTTGGACTGAGGAAACCAGGAATTGTAAGTCTAAATTCCACAGTGATTCAGTTGTCATGGCAGCCTCCAGATGACCCTAATGGACCAGACCCTCTATATTCAGTTCAGAAGACAACTCCTTCCCTAAGCTTTCCTCCACAGGTTGTTGAAGGAACACGTTTCCCGGGGGGAGGTTACTATCTCTTTCCAACAGATACTTTTCCATATAATGTAGGCTTCACTGGTAAGTAGCTTGATCATTAGTTCACAAAACGTTATGTCACAAAATTATCGTCGTAGTATTTACACATTGAATTACCTTCAGGAATCTACCAGGCCTAATATAGACAATAATTCTAATTAGTAGTCTACGTAATACAAATAACAGGAAAAAAAACCACATTTGACAAGTTCATATGCAAATCAGATAATATGCAGAGCTAAAATTGTGATATATAGAAAATCAGTAAGCTTTCCACACAAAAGAGAAGGGAAATTTTCCTTAGTAATAGGGAAGATTAGTATTCAAAGAAAATACGAATCTCTACCTTATGTTTAGAGGAATATGTTGGTGCCATTTTTGTTTAGGTATTCGACTGTGGTTCAGAACTAAACAGAGAGATGGTCTACTGGTGTTTGCTGCATCTGCAGGACGTCAGGAAGAATTTATAGCTCTCCAATTCCGTGCAGGAAGGCCTTGGTTTCTGTTTGACCCTCAAGGTACGTTCTAATGGTTATGTCTGTCATGAAAGTAGAGCAGGGCTTAATGTAAACCATATGTATGTATGTCTCATGTACATCAAAAATGTTTTAAAGGTTTTTAGAATTACTTTTTTATGCTTAATTATTTATGTATGGACATGTTTCTTTTTTGCAATATTCTTACATCCAAAAAGGGCAATGTGCTCTCTGATTTTGGTCCAAAATGTAAGACTTATTGACATCTGTGCCTTTTGGGGTTAAATACTTCAAATTCATTCATAAAAATGCTCATCTTTAAAAAAAAACACACCCATTGTGGCATCTCTTCTCTATCTTACAAACACATTAATTTCATAGTTTTAAGGAAATTTTATTCATAGAATTATTAACTTGTGTTTTGTCACAAAAAATAAATAAAATGTACATTGCCCTATTTCATGATTATGTAATAAGGTTGAGGTTATGCATATTTAGAATTTTTTAGTCCGCTTTTATTGTGCAGGTTTAGCTATATCCTAATATTGTGTTACTTTTTCAGTAATCTTTAGCTTATTTCAATACTATGTTCCATAGAAATAATAAGTTTACCATTCTGCAGGTTGTCCCTCGTACTTAGAAATTAATCCTCTCAATGATGGGGATTATCAGTACGATGATGGCAAATGGCATATTTTGCAAGCTGTGCGTGACGATGAGTATGCTGAAATCACTGTTGATTATAAGTATAGAGGTCAGCACGTGTGCCTTTTGCAAGTCACTGGGGTTGCTGGTTTGCGGTGCTGCTTGATACAATACAGTGACTTTAGTTTTGTGTCTGATGCATTGAGTGATCATTTCTATAGATGTGATGTGCATGTTACTCATAGAAAAATCAAGTTGAAGTAATTTTGTTCAAAATATTTGATAATTTACAACTTAAAAAATTTCGTATTTTAAAAAATTCAATTGATAACTTTATAATATGATTTGTTTTTGATTCTACTAAAGTAGTATTTTATTCTAAAGCGTTATTAAACGTTACTCACTTAATATTTGATTTTGCTATAAGAGTATCGTGATATGCATGTTTACTGAGCACCAGACTGAAGCCCAAACTTATCATGGTAATAAAAAACATGTAAAGCTAATAATATTTACATTTTATACATGACAAATATATGATTAGTAAATAACCAAACAAATATTTAGGTTAATGTCCAGGTTAGATAAATGTAAAACAAAAAACAAACAATTTTTTAAGCCTACAAATTTGAGATCCATCTGACTTTTATTCTAAATCACAATATTGCTATCTTTTTTAACAAGAAGATGAAGCATTCAAGTTTTGGCTACAGTTTGGTTCTAAATTTTGAGAAATAATTATTTGAAAAATTAACATTTAGAAGTGACCGTGTTTGCTTTCCAGTCTTCAGAGGGGAACTAGATAGAATTACAGATATTATTAGCTTTTTAACATGTTTGTATGCAGGCTTCTATCTGAATCTATCAAAAGCTTCGAGATATTTTCATCTCAGTTTAAATACTGATGGTATGAACTGTAATTACTTTCTATAAATTCTAGTTCTGGAAATTTTTCTATAAACATTGTGGTAATGCACACATGTGTTACTTTAAATGCTGTATGTTAATTTCATTCAAAATTTAAAAAAATTCCCTTCATAATTTTAACCATTTACCACTAGAGTGGTTAATCAGATGGACATAGTTATATCTGTTGCTTTGATAGTGTTTGTTCATGGTTTGAGGAGTGCAGTGAAATTTATTGTTTTATAATATTTATGAATATTTATACTGCATTTATAATAAGAAAATTAATGCTTTTCCCACCCTATTATTAATTTGATTCCCATGTTATAAGTTGTATCAAATTGAAAGGATTTATAAAACTCATTTATAAGATTTTATTAGGTCGCTTTGAACTGTGCAGTGTAAATATATATAAAACTGAGATTTGTTTCCACATGGAGGAAATTCTCTCAATTTTTAACATATTGTTTAATTAAGCATGTAAATTGATTTAAGGTTTATTCTATGGAAAAATCTCATGTTCAAAAGTCAGAAATATGCACCAAATTTAAATTTGACTAAACTATTTTAAAGATTTTTATTGGATCTAAAACTAAAAAGACAACAATTGGAACAAAATAACTTGATAACTTTTCCATAGCATAAAGCATGAATTATCTTGTGTGAGCATGTATGTGATCTCTCTAACCTACTAAAGAACTTCAGTTGTACAAACATTTATGTGATACTGATTATTACGTTTTTAAATTTGTCAAAACTGAAACTTAAGAAAAGGTACACTGTATGTTAGAGAGGTCTACTTTGAGTGTACATGATACTAATGATTCACAGTGTTATGATCTTTGAGTGTACATGATAATGATTTGTCACAGTGTTATGATCTTTGAGTGTACATGATAATGATTTGTCACCATTTTTTAACTTTTGTTTTCTATGTGATGTGCATGATATACTGTATTATTACCAGGGTGTGCATCTTTTGTAACAACAACCAACGATGAAGGGCTGCCGTACAATAATGATAAATGGCATCAGATTGTGGCTCGGCGTGTTGACAAGATAGCTACAATATCAGTAGATGTGCACTGGTCAGGTTTGGACAGCACTACATATTAAACCTCTATATCAACTTATATCAACCTTCATAAACACACTAATACCTAATCACATCTACAGTCATTAGTCTAGTTTGACCACCATTTTCTAGTTTGGAATTTTTTTTTTAGTGAAATTGCAACTTTGAAACCAAATGACATTTTTTTAAGGGAAAACTTAACAGATTTATCAAGTAGCTTTAAACAAACGTTATAGGTTTATTACGTAGAATTCAAGAAGAATGATGATTTGGAACGGGAAGTTTTCAGTGATTTGGAACTAGAAAAATCTATTCTCACAACTAACAACAGATAACACAAGCATGAAGTACCATCACTATATAGAGCACCTGGTATAACTTCATGTAAATTTATGCATGAAGATCACATTTCTTATTCAGAAGGATTTGTTTTAAGCAAACTTCACATGTTTGTTCACCATGAAAATAAAATTGGAGAAAGATTGGTAATTTGAAATATGTTTTCCTCAAGGTCAATTGTGAAGAAACGAAGACTATTCATCGTTTTACAGTTTTAGTTCAACCTTTTGTTGTAACTGTTTATATCACTGGTCCATTGTGAACACTTGATAAATAAATAATTTAATTGTTAAATTAGTGCAATGATATGATATGCAGTAGTTGACATCTTCATTCAGAATATATCACTACATGTACCCCACTACTGTTAGATGTAATTAAAATGCTTCTACTTCTTTATATTTACTTCTTCCCTAACTCACCCTATATCTGTCATTTCCACACACGACTAGTTTGTCCATAAATAAGGTGTATTTCATTAGGACACGATCAATAAAACAAGTTTTGAAAAATATTAATTTTTATAGCTACTATATATAATTATGATTTAACATAAAGAAATAATCATTTTCATAGTGTATAGTTGAAAATGTTCATAGTTTACCAAAAGTTGCTCAATTTGAAGAAGCTTAGCTTAATGTTTCAGGGTTTTACTTGATATGTAAATTCAATTTTTAACAAATATTTATCTTTCCTTTTTGGTTTTTTTTTAAACAGGAAGGAGAGAAAATAAATGTGCCACTGGCACTATAATTGGTCCAAGTGATGGTGTTTATATAGGGGGAATTCCTACTGACTTTATCATCAGACGTCAGGATACAGATTCAAGGGTCAAGGTACAGTCATTCTTATTATGCATTCTACTGTGGCTGATGTACATGGGCCTTCTTTTATCAAAATTCCTACAATATTGATGAACACTGTTTATTTGTTGAAGAGAGATTTAAGTCGGCATGTAACAATCTTCTTGCTTAACATGTTGTTTTGATATAGCTAGGGATGAAAATATAAATGTCGAACTATCATAAAAACACCTTTTCAAGAAAATTTTCTTAGACAAGCACTTCGTGTGAAATATTACAATGTAATATGCAACGCTCTAGAAATTTATCATTATATTGATGTGTATTTTGTTGCTGTATAGGTAGAAGGCAATATTTAAAGCTGCTCGGTTATGCACATCAAATAAATTTTGTATTTATTGTAAAATTTAGTGTTTATTGTAAAATTTAGTGTTATTCTTCTGCATTCACACATGATTTTCATCATAGAGACCTTGTCTTTTTATAAAAATTTTTTCTTTTTATCTTAAAAAAATGAGTGATTCATGATGCTGAATTTTGACCCATCTGGACAAAAAGTCCAAAGTGGACTTTTCTAATACAAATCCTGTCTGTCATCCTTCATCACTATCTTTTCACATTTTCGACTTCTTTTCCTAAACAACTGGACCAATTTTAACCAAACTTGGTAAGAAGTATCCCTCAGGGATTCAGATTTGTTCAAATGAAGGGGAGGGGGATGGGTGCCACTAGGGGGCAAAAAGGAGGAAAATATGACAAAATTCAAAAATCTTCTAATAAACTAGAAGGTCTAGGGCTTAATGCTTTGGTATGTAGCAATATAGTAACATTAGGGCACGGAGAACCAAGATGGTTCCAGGCGTGACCCTGGTGTAAAAAATAGGTCATGCATTTTGGTAAAGTTAAAGGTTAGCACTATAGCAAATATGCTAACTTTTCACATTTTCCACTTCTTGTTTTTGTATATTATATGTTATGTGATTGTAGATAATACGTCAAGGCTTCCAGGGATGCATACGTGATATTGAGATCCTACATCAGGTTTACCCTGTAGAGGTGTGGAAACCATTGGACTGGAATACTGCTGCTTCAAATGATCTGTCTTACTTTAACTGGCAAGGATGTCCAATCAACCTGGACAGGGGTCACCACTTTCAGGGTCAAGGTAATGTTTGAAGAGTTTGTACATGCTCTATACATGTAAATGATTTACTAAGATGCCAGTAGGTAAAAAGGTCAGGAAACGTTTAGTATTGATATTGTATTGTATGTACATGTATGATGATGATTTATTTGGAGATATTATATACTTTTCTACACTGCATTACAGGATATCTTACGCTGCCTTCAACATTCTGGACAGTGGAAGATCAACAGGAATTATTTTTCCAGTTTCGTACAGATATGCATACAGGCCTTCTATTCTTTTCCCATGGAGGACCAGGAATTTATGTTTTTGTTGCATTGATCAAAGGAGCAATGTATTTTGAATTTTCCAACAGTATTGCTACAGGAAGTGTAACCTTCAATCGACCTACAGTGAATTTTTGTGGTGGACAGTGGTTCACTATTAAACTGTACAAATTAAACCAACTAGCCGAAATTGAGGTCATTAGTCCTGGTCTGGGGAAAGAATCTCAAGGAAATAGCAGTTTTCCACTAAAAATCTTACTAGTGTCAGATTTATACGTAGGAGGTGTTCCGGAGGGTTCTGACGCATATTACTTCATAAGACAATATAAGTTAGGGGCACCCAACCAAGGTAACTCATTTATCCTCCAGTTTAATAATTTTGTTTCAATCTGATTAGAATCTGCTATTTATAATTTTGGTCAACAGGTTCACATCTAGTTACCTATTTGTTTTCTTAGGAAAATACTGCAAGCATAAACAAGCAATCATTTGAATTACATAGTGTTTTTCACTTTGTTAAGTTTAAGCCCAGTGTTGTGAGTAGGAAATATTTTTTCATCAAGGAATGACTGGTTACTGATGAATGGATATCCTAGTACATCTATACAACATCGACACACTGGTTTACTGCTCTACACTGTGCTAGAACAAATTGCTAATCCCTGATGGAGAAAATGAATAAAATTAGTTCAAAACATTAAACATATTTCAAAAGTTCAGTCCTGATTGGTCAATTTTAAATGAGTGCTTGAAGCATTGAGAGCACATGGATGTGACCCTCGTAGAAGCTCTGTCAGATGTGGTATGCTGTATGAGGTGTAGAACACAGTAAATAAAGCTATGTTACAGCTGATTTTAACCAGATTTAGTGTAGTTAATACTGTTAGACCAATTTTAACATTATAATTATTACTGAGTGATGTATGTCAAGTTTAAGTTTACATTGAGCTTTTGAAAGAAAATGAGAAATAAAATAATAAAATAAAATTTATTATCTTTTTTTTTTAAGAATTTGGAGGATGCATTTCCAATGTCCGTGTTGGTCTGTATAAGCCTGTCTACTATTTTAAGTATATAAATTTTGTGAAAGATGCAAAGGAAGTGGAAAATGTTAATTTAGATGGATGTACACCATTTAACTTACCAAGCGAGACTTGTCGCGAGGATGTTATAGAGTACATCTTCAATGGAACAGAAACTGAATATAAAGACGAAGATCTCCATCCATATTCAGGTACACATTATAGCCACATTTCACAAGCTTTATGGACTTGAATTGAGATCACTTATATCTGTTTGTATATCTTCAACAAATCATTTTCATTACTGGTTTTGTTACCCCAAAAAAATGATTTTAAGTACCTTTGTCACATGTATGATCTATATATTACTTAGGCATAACATTGTGAACCATATAATAATCAATTTATCAATTTAATCGGAGTTCTCATTTGAGCTCTTCTAATCACTCTGCAACTGTTGTGATCCATAAACAATGGTGTTGTCACTATTCTACTATATAAGGTGTGTGCTATACCAGTCTGACATGTTGCTTTAAAGTCGTGCAGAAATAATGCTATGTATAAATGGGAACCTCAAATAATGCATTTAAACTATGACAGATCAGCATGACCTCCACTTCCATGAGAGGCAGTAGTGATGAACATTTTGGATGGCAGTCTCACAGTCCCTATTGTCAAGAATAGAGACATGAACAATTCATATGTACATTTAATTATGAAAAAAAAACCAAAACTTAGTCTATAATTATATTTAATTTTTTTTTAAAAAAAAAAATACAAATAATCGGCCCTTGGAACTTTACTTCTCAGCTGAAACTTGTTTTTGAAATCACAAATTGCTCCATGCAATACTGTACTTTTCCCATACAAATCCTGTCCGTCAGTAAACTTTTGCTTTAAACGACATCTCCTTTGAAACTACTGGAC
>JAUMGZ010242148.1:0-10592 GCA_032359645.1 Pododesmus macrochisma | reverse complement strand
TTCTAAGATTCAATATTTTGAATATTAAATTTTTTATCCTCAGGTCTCTTTTCTGTCATTATGCGTGATTTGGCAAACTTGTCCGGAGACAGTCCAAAGTGGATCGTACTTGATGGTGATATTGATCCTATGTGGATTGAGTCCCTTAACACTGTCATGGATGACAATAAAGTACTGACATTGGCTAGTAATGAGCGTATCCCCCTCACCCCATCCATGAGACTTCTATTTGAGATCAGTCATCTAAGAACAGCTACCCCAGCCACTGTATCGAGAGCTGGTATTCTCTTCATCAATCCTGCTGATTTGGGTTGGAATCCGTAAGTATTGCACTGTTTTTCTTGGCATACATATGCCACATGCAAAGTGTGTCCTTTTTCACCTACAGCAAACAGCCTTATCTGTCATGTAATATAAGACACATTGTATCAGGAGCTTAGGCAATTTTGAAATCTTGGTCAGAGATTATATATATAATAGTTTATAAATGTATGTATGAGTGCTTGTTTATAAGTTGAAATTTCTAAACCTCAAACTCAAAATACATAACATTACATAAAAGGGTAATTAAAATTCTGGCTTTGTTGAATACATAGGTCAGTTTAAAAGTCGATGAAAAAGTACATGACCATGAAAAGAGATACATTTACTTTTGAATCTAATATTGACTACCCGTTTATTCAACAGATATGTGCAGAGCTGGATAGACACAAGAGAAGTTCAGTCAGAGAGAGCAAACTTGACCATTCTCTTTGACAAATATGTTCCATTGTGTTTGGATACCATGCGATTCCGTTTTAAGAAGATTACGCCTGTGGCTGAAGTTTGTCAGATACAGATGTTATGCTATCTACTCGAATGTTTGCTAACAGCAGAGAATACCCCACCAGACTGCCCTAAAGAGCTGTACGAGTTGTACTTTGTATTTGCATGTGTGTGGGCTTTTGGAGGTGTGACCTTCCAGGACCAGGTATGTGCAGAATAACTTGAAGTAAAAATAGGAAGTACCGGTAGCATTTTCTTCAAAATTGAATGGAAATGGAACTAAATAGTAAAAGTCAAAAACTATAAGAAATACAAAAAGAGAAAGTTATATTTGAGTAAAAAATTATTATGCAAGTGGACCCAAATTGTAAGAACCAGAAGTTTTAAAGTGTGAACATACAGTATACCTTTTATACATATGCATACATGTATAAACTGTGTTTAGAGTGATATGGCAAAACTTGAAGTTAAAGGGAGGTAACTTTGCATTCATTTGAGAGAGATAAATTCTAGATCTGTTGTAGATTTATCTAAAAATTTACAAAGTAAGATTGGGAGTAACTTTGGTTTCATTTGAGAGTTAGAAAGCTTACATGATAGTTTTGAATGTAAATTTATCTTAATTTTCACTCACTTGGATAGACTTTAGATTTGTGCTTTGAAAAAAAGTTATTTGACAAAATAAGAGGGTCATATAGCTTCAAAATAAGCAGTGACTCTGTCTTATATCTAATACATATTCAAATTGTCAATTAGATTAGTATTAGATTTTGTGAGTAGTTTTTAAATCAGAGGATGATGAATTCAAATTCAAATGTATAATACACCATTCATGGATTCAAGGATTGTTGTTAATAGTTTACACTAGTCTATTTAAGGTTGTTATTTACACCTGTCGAAGTTTGACTAATTTATATTTTTATCTTTGATATTTCTTACAGCTTGTAGACTACAGAGTAGAGTTTACGAAGTGGTGGACCACAGAATTCAAAACTGTCAAATATCCTGGTCAGGGTACAATATTTGACTACTATATCGATCCAGAGACCAAGAAGTTTGAACCCTGGACCAAACTTGTACCCAAGTTTGAGCTTGATCCAGATCAGCCACTCCAGGTAAACTTAGGCAATATTCAACAATAATTTATTCCACATAATTTGGTGGGTGGTCTTTAATATTGTGATGGTATAAAATGCCAAAAAGTATATTTTGAAAAATATAAAGTGAAATCATTCCTAACCGAATTCTATTTCGACAAAAAAAAGATCTGGTTTGAAGAGAATCCAGTTTGTTGAGAATTTTGTTGAATTTTTTTTTTTAAACGAGGCTTTGGTATCAAATAGAGGACATGTTGCATGTGCTGTGCAAAATTATGTATAACTCAATTTATGTTGAATGTTATGTTTTCATTTATTATCGATCAGGAAAATATCACTTATCACTGTAACATTTAGATAAATAAAATGGTGTCAGCATAAATGATGTTAAAAAGATCCAACTACTCTTCAGTTTTTCAATTTTACATTTTTGCTTTGTTTTTTTTTTGTATAAAAATTAAAATAAAACCAGTTTTTCTGCTGTAAATCTTAAATTGAGTCTGCAATTATGGGAATCTGTTTTATTAGAATTTATTGACCAGATAAAGAGCAAAAAAAGTAGGGACCAGATTGTAGTGGCAGTACAGAGGGAATTCTGGTTTTATGGGAACCTAGTTAATGGAGGGGTGCCACTGGATATATGCCAGTAAAAAGTTTTATTTTTCCTTGTTATGATTTAGGCTGTGCTTGTTCACACTTCCGAGACAACTAGAATCAAGTATTTCCTTGACATGCTGTTGGCTAACCGCCGGCCCATCATGTTGGTCGGAAATGCTGGTACCGGAAAGACTGTCTTGATGGGAGATAAACTGAACAATGGATTATCTGATGAATTCCTGATAGCCAATGTACCCTTCAACTTTTACACAACATCGGAAATGTTACAGAGAGTTCTAGAGAAACCACTGGAAAAGAAGGCTGGCCGTAACTACGGTCCACCAGGAACTCGCCGCATTGTCTACTTTGTGGACGACATGAACATGCCAGAGGTATTTAATTTTATTCAGGGCTTTAAAACTGAATTTTAGTCATGTGCTTGGAATATTGCTGCCACTATGAAAGCAAATCCTAAAGATTTGAAAATGCTCCAATTTCTTTGGCCAACTCAAGCTTTCCAGTATTATGATTTTGATAACGAGAGTCAAATGATACAGGAACGTTTTTTTTGCATGTGATGAGAACATTATGACTTTATCAACTGTAAGTTTATTGGTGTGTTGTAGCTTTTCTTTGCACGTGTTAAACAAATTTCATAATTAATTTGAGGAGAATATGCAGAGATAGAAGTAACTTTTAAATAGTTAATTAACAGAATTATAAGATACATGACTTTGTATGTTACCTCATTTTTGTTCTGTTTTAGGTTGACCAGTACTTCACTGTACAGCCACATACACTGATTAGACAGCATATTGACCATGGTCATTGGTATGACCGCACCAAACTGACCCTGAAAGAGATTCACAACACACAATATGTGGCCTGTATGAACCCCACGGCTGGTTCCTTTACCATTGATTCACGGTTACAAGTTAGTATTTTCACTGAATTGTCAGATTTCTTGACCTCGCTTGATAGCAAGCTATCAGTATCACGTCCATATAACAACATATTGACTGTGTCAAAAGTCCATAATTTCTATATATTCAATATATCAATAATGAAAGTAGACATCAAATATATAATAAGATAACTCAATTCGATTTTTTATATCGAAAGTATATCAATAATATAACTTGATGTCAAATATATCCATAATATAACTTGATGTCAAATGTATCAAGAATATAACTCTGGTGGGTCTCTGTTGCTACTTATTTGGTTAGTTGGTGTGATCCATTTTATTTCAATATTCATACAGTTGCTCAAGTAGTATCACTGACTGAAATATTACATTAATTATTTAAATACATGAATTGGAATCCACCATATTGAAAATTACAGCAGTTATGTTAGAATCTTAACATGGATGATTCTTTTATAATGCTTCCATTTCAAAAACTTTTTATACTCCCTCAACATTTTCGCAGAGCATATTATGCTATTACGCTGTCTTTTCGTCCGTCTGTCCATAGAATGAACCCTGTGACCGCAACTAGTCCTACAGTTTTTGACCGAATCTTTTTGGATTTGGTGTGTTTGATGGGAATCATGAAGATACGCATATCATAAAATGGGGATGTTTCGTCAATTTAAAAGAGAGTTATGGCCCTTTTGAACTTACATTGCGGGCATATGATGCTCCGCTATGCTGTGCTCTTCTTTGGGGTTGTGTG
This sequence comes from Pododesmus macrochisma, assembly GCA_032359645.1. Taxonomy (NCBI): domain Eukaryota; kingdom Metazoa; phylum Mollusca; class Bivalvia; order Pectinida; family Anomiidae; genus Pododesmus; species Pododesmus macrochisma. The sequence continues at coordinate 6,454 of JAUMGZ010242148.1, read as the reverse complement.
GTTAAATGTGTGGGCCATGATAACATTATAGACGGCTTCTGCCAATGGCTTTTTGAGTTCAATCCCTGACTTTGTAATCAAATTTGCCGTTCTTTATGCTTCAATGAAATTGAATGTATCATAACTGTAAACAAATATAATTTTAATTTTTCAGAGACATTTCTGCGTGTTTGCAGTGAACTTCCCTAATCTGGAAGCATTGAGTACTATCTACTCCAACATTCTGTCACAGCATCTGTCTATCAATGGCTTTGCTCAGAATGTACAGAAATATTGTCCTACTCTAATCGCAGGAGCTCTAGCACTACACAACAAAGTGTCCACTACATTCTTACCAACTGCTATCAAGTTCCACTACATCTTCAATCTGAGAGATTTGTCCAACATTTTCCAGGTAATTATGTTGAACGAATGTATCAATTTTGAGACAACAACAGTTATTTTATCAACATGGTGTAAATTATTTTCTATTTTCTTTCAATTTCTTAATAATTTTCTTGTTGTGTGATTGAATTTTAGTTGTTTGAGAGAAAACAGTGAATAATAAAACAGTTACATGTATAACAATGCATGTCTGTTTATATCTAGACATAGTGAAAACTTTATTCCTTTATGGTGTATATTTTGTTGTAGTTATTGACTTGGAGACATATTAGTTGGACATAAATGGTTAATACAAAATAAAACTGTTATTACATATAAACAGACAAAGTCCAAACTATTTCTTCAGTGTTGTAACTTTTCTCAGAACCATGTTATTATGTCTAAATCACACAATATATGAAGAGTCACATGTTATCTATATCCAACTGTTCACATTGTACTTTTATCTTAATTTATCGATTTTTTAAACTCTTTTTCATTTAAAGGGAGTGCTGTTTGCTTTATCTGATTGTGCTAAAAATCCAGTTGACTTGGTCAGACTGTGGATGCATGAAGCTGAGCGAGTGTATCACGACAAACTGACTGACGAAGAAGACATGAATAATTATCAAAAAGTGGTCCAAGAAATTATGAAGAAACAATTTGAGGTATTGTCACTGTATATGCTGATTGTTCTTGCATGTTATGCCAGAAAAAAATTGAGTTTTTGATAAGTATAAAAATGTGCTACATAATATTATTGTCCGTAGATTGCCAAGTTTTATATATGATTGCAGTTACACGTGTATGGTAAAGTGCTTACATTTTGCATGCTAAAAGGTGAAAAAGCAATATTTTGTCTTGTTTCAAATTCTTTGTCACCTTTTTAATTTTTTGCTGTCTAAATGATTTCTGTAGGAAAAGGTATTGTGTTAGTTTTAAATTCTGGCTTTATTGAAAATAGTGAATAGAATATAGTCAATATTATTAAGTATTATTAATTAACAATGTTATTAATTAACAACACTATTAATTAGCACCTTCAAAATGAAAAGCTCAGTAATTTACATTTATTGTGAGGCCTGAATAATAAGAGTCATTTTAGCAAAATCAATGTCGTGTAAAATTTACATAATGATATTACATGTAGCATTTTATTCAAGCTGAAGCTATTGAACTTAAAAATCTTAAGTGTCATGCACTTGTAATGGTGTACTATAATGATATCTCTGTCGGACTTTATTTTCAGGACTTGGATGAAAGCATCCTTTTAAAGTCTCCAATGATTTTCTGTCACTTTGCACAAGGAGTAGGAGATCCTAAATATTTCCCTGTGGAAGGCTGGAATGAACTTAATAAGACTCTTGTTGAGGTCCTAGAAAACTACAATGAACTTAATGCAGCAATGAATTTAGTATTGTTTGAAGACGCCATGATGCACATTTGTAGAATCAATCGTATTCTAGAATCGCCCCGTGGTAACGCCCTCCTCATCGGTGTAGGAGGCAGTGGAAAACAAAGTCTGTCAAGACTGGCTGCTTCCATTAGTAGTTTAGAGGTGTACCAAATCACTTTGAGGAAGGGATACGGTATTGCTGATCTCAAACTTGAACTTTCCACTCTCTACATCAAAGCTGGTCTGAAGGGTATGGGTATTGTCTTCCTAATGACTGATGCACAGGTTCCAGATGAACGATTCCTTGTCTTGATCAATGATTTGTTAGCTTCAGGTGAAATTCCAGATCTGTTTCCAGATGATGAACTTGAGAATATCATCAATGGTATCAGAAATGAAGTGAAAGGAGCAGGATTGGAGGATAGCCGTGAAAACTGCTGGAACTTCTTCATTGACAAAGTCAGGAGATTACTCAAGGTTAGTGAGATTAAAAGCTGATACCCAGGCTATTTGACTGCTATATATACCGTATATAAAGGGAACTCTTCTGTGATAACTAAGCTATCTGTATGCAATATATAAAGTGAATTCTTCTCTGATAACCTTCCAGAGTAGTAGCTCATTTGGTAGAGTGTTCCCTTTGTGTGTAGTAGCAGGAGGGTTTGATCCCTTTTCACGTTAAAGCTAAGAGGTTCAATTTAAGTAATCTTCTTGCTCTTTGTAAGAGATCAACATTCTGAGTAAGATAAGAACTGGATGGGTTGGTGTCAGCATGACTGCATGAGTGAAGTATCATGTTAATGTGTCTGTGGCATGATATTTCTTACATTGAGCACTATAAGGTCGCCATCAGTGTGCACTGTCACAAACATACACTGTCTCGATAGGACCTAAACATGTGTTGAAAGGAATGTTAAACCCCAACAAAACAAACCAATTTCTCTAATAACCAGGCTATTGACTAAACATAAAGTGAACACTTCTTATTATTTTATAGGTGGTTCTCTGCTTCTCTCCTGTGGGCTCAAAGCTGCGTGTTAGGAGTCGTAAGTTCCCTGCTGTTACTAACTGTACCTGCATAGACTGGTTCCACGAATGGCCCGAGGAAGCTTTGATATCTGTATCTGCTAGATTCTTAGAAGATATTGAACTACTTAGTGTAAGTATACCCGTATCACATATCAATACTTAAGATAAACCAAAAAAATTAAAATGGCCACAAGAAGCATTCACATCTGTGTCGGTTAATTTCTTAAAAGACATTGATCTCCTATCTGCAGGTATACCCAAATCATTGATCTGTCATTACCTAAGATAAGCCAAAAAATGTTTTTACTTCAGAATCATTATAAGTCAATATCAACGACTTCAGATGAGGATTTATCAATGATTGTAAATTTTAGTAAGGTGAAATCCATAAGTACAGTAAAACTTGTTTATAACGAACTTTTAAGGCCCTACAGAATCAGAAATTTGCTATATTGATACGAGTGAAAACTTTGCTGTAACAAAATAAATTCTTTTCTGCCGACCTGAGATATATCACACGGATGAATAAATAAAAAACAAAATGTATTTAGTAAAAAGTCGTATGTATTATTGTAAATTCACATAAATATATACCTATTTTCATTTGCATGATACATTGTTATCTGTTGTGATAAACTGTTCAAATTCTGCGAAGAACTTTAATTTAATACTGTACCAGTACTTTTTATTTTGGTAAATCTGTCTAGCACTTCCAAGAGAGATCAAAGCATCCGAAAACAAACAATCTAATTGAAAATTCCTCATCTATTTCACAAATCTTTGTCAGAATAACAACCATCCTTGAGTAAAACTGAATCGATACTCTCATTGTCTGCTTGCGAGGCTGTCACAAAATATCCTTATCAACATTCATATTGTTAGTCTGTGGTGCCTCAGTTTCATGTGACATTCTGTAGCTGGTAATGAGGCAAGTAAGAGGGTGATTCGTCAGCATATCTAGAAATAGGCAAATCATTGATGTTGTATTCGTCGGGGTCTGCACTTATCTATTTTATAATAAGTTGAGTTTAATGCTATTTGCATTTTTCAGCCTGAAATGAAGACATCTGTTTCAAAGTATATGGCTTTTGTGCACAAGTCTGTCAATGAAATAAGCCACTCCTACCTTGTCAACGAGAAGCGATATAATTACACCACACCCAAAAGTTTCCTCGAACAGATCAAGCTCTACGATAACTTGTTAGGAAAGAAAAACACTGATCTGCAAGCCAAGATTATACGTCTAGAGAATGGTCTGGAGAAACTACGCAGTACTGCTCAACAGGTAATTCAGTTTGCTAGGCCTCTGTACTTTTTGTATGATTAGTGTAAAACTACTGCTCAACAGGTAATTCAGTTTGCCAGGCCTTATAGAAAGGCCATACAGATGAATTACTTTGTTCTCAGACCACTTTGTTTTTCATTAAATTAGGGAGGGGGCATTTGAATTGAGTTACCAAAAACCATTTAGATGAGGGAAGATCTAGATAATATCAATATTTTTGGTTTTGGGTCATGTATGTTCTTTTTATGTAAATGCAGGGCTCAGATAAAATTTATAAACTCACTTGATAATGTGACTTGTAGGAAGTGGAAAGAACTTAGCGTCAGAATAACTAAACTGTCACTTTCAAAATAAGATAAATAAACATTAGAAATGTTGCTAAATGTTTGTGCTGTGTTGGTGACCATTAAGATGTAACATGTGAAACGATCTTCCTACTTTTTTTTCTTCAAAATTTCTTCTAGGCACTGTGCCAAGTAAGGTTGACACAATCACTAAGCACTTTAAAAATTTCACCTGGTCAGGTACAGTGGACGAGTACTTATCTGAGCCCTGAAATGTAAAGCACATACAGTGGAGTCTCTAAGTAACAAAGACACTGGTTATAACAGCAAATTTATTACAATGACAATAGATTGGGAACAAATTGACAAAAAATATTATAACTTTGATTCATTACAACAGCAAATTCTTTACATTAACAAAAAACTTGATAACAAACATGCTTGTTGTAAAGAGACTCCACTGTATCACCTCACTGTAGAATCATAAACATGTATATAATATGGTAAGATTTTGATCTACCAAATATTGAAGGATATGTAATAACATTTAATATGTTGAAATATTCTCAAAATTATTATTTATATTTAACTTTAGGTAGATGATTTGAAATCAAAATTGGCTTCACAAGAAGTTGAGTTGGCACAGAAGAATGAGGATGCTAACAAACTCATTTCTGTGGTTGGTGCAGAGACTGAGAAAGTGTCCAAGGAGAAGGCAATAGCTGATGAAGAAGAGAAAAAAGTATCAAAGATTAATGATGAAGTCAGTAAGAAGGCCGCAGATTGTGAGAGAGATTTGGCCAAAGCAGAGCCTGCTTTAGAAGCTGCAAAGACAGCTTTAAATACTTTGAACAAGGTATACTTTAGGTTCATTTACAAATTAATCTATGTAGAACAAATCTTTGGCAACTTGCAATGCCTTATGGGTCAGAGTTTTGTCAAATATATAGTTTCATAATGACTTGCTGTTGGACTTTAAAATGATCACATGGGAGATACTTTAATTCTATCTAGGTAATTTGCTGGAGAACAAATGAAATGTGCTTTAAAAACGGATGCAATTTTACTGTCTAGTTTGAGTGATGTTAGGGTCTGCATCCATTTCAGGGTTGAAAAATGTGTTCTCAACAGGGAGCATTTTGATTAATTGCTTCCCTTGGTTCTAATTATTTGAGGAAAAGTCTAGAGACGACCTGAAATAAAAAAAACTTACATCATGCAGACTGCCTATGATGTCAAATTCAATTTTAACCATAATCTCTTCAAGGGATTTATGCACACAGTAATTTTTTTCAAGCAGGTGCATCATATACATGAAACAAATGCACATTGACTGTATAATATTCATGATTGAGGTCTGAAGGTCATCCGACTGGGAGAATTTGTCACAATCTTACATCATAGTTGCCAACTCTCCCTATTTAGGAGGGAGTGTCCCTATTTTTCACACACATTTTTTCCTTTCAACAACAGTATAATTCCTAAACCTTCCTTATCAACTTGCTATAACTTAGTGTATTGCACAGAACTGCATAAATGAGACAGTTTACACTACTTCTTTGTCATTTAGGGCATTGTATATAGATATTAAAGACATTTTAAGATATTACTATGCATTTTCTCCCCATGAAAATTTCAAAAAGTTAGCAAGCATGTTACATTTGTTGGTTTTTTTTTCAAAGGCAAAGAATGTATTAAAATGTGTTCAGTAGTCATTAGAAGAACATTGGAAAATTTTTTTTTTGGAAAGTTCTATTCATGTTTGTGGTTTGTAAATTGGAAATTCACCTTTGCAGGGCAACTTGACAGAGTTGAAGTCATTTGGTAGTCCACCTGCTGCCGTAGTCAATGTCACGGGGGCTGTCATGTGCCTGATGGCCCCAGGTGGTAAAATTCCAAAAGACAAGAGCTGGAAAAGTGCCAAATCTACCATTATGTCTAAGGTAAAAATGAAAAATTTTGATTGCAGGCTGTCCATCGTCCCTAAAATTCCTAAAAAATCCTATTTTTTTTAAGTTTCGCTAAAATTCCTAAAAAAATCAAAAATCTAAAGGGAATTCCTAAAAAAGCCCTTATTTTTCATGTAAATTCCTAATT
>JAUMGZ010242126.1:0-10592 GCA_032359645.1 Pododesmus macrochisma | reverse complement strand
GACATGATACTTCACTCGGTCACATTATACTGACACCGAGCCAACCAGTCCTTCTGCTATCCATTAATGCTGCGTGTTAAAAAAGGAGCGAGAAGAGAGCCCAATTTTAAAGTCTTAGCAACCGGGGATTCTCTTCACCAGTGTACTGACACGAGGCGAACACGCTAATCACACGGCCACCGCGCCGGTACTATAAAATAAACTTGCCAACACTTGAGGTATGGGCGTAGTGAAAATAGGAATTTTTTAACGTATTCCTCTGGACACGTGTTTCGGACAAACCAGTCCTCATCAGCAAAGGTGAATGTATAACATATAGAATTTAATATTATCAAAAGACAGACTGACTGGCTTACTTACAATAAAAAAGAGCTGAAATGTCAAATAGACAAGTACACTAATTTCGAATACAGGTAAATATAAAACTGTATCCTCTACGGTCCATGGCTAATACATGACTGGTTATGTGGTACGGACCTCGAACAATAGACTAATACCCCAGTCACAATTAGCTTGCGATGGGTTTGCGAGTAGTTTGCGACGGATTCCAAGGTATATTCGGCCGGGGCCCCACGGGACTCCTTTCGGCTGCCGGGTCATTTTTGGGAATCGGGCGGTCATCGAGTTACTTTCAACTCGGACTTAAAACCTAGTGCGGCGTTTCGCATCGCAAACTGATCGCCAATAAATCGGTCGATGCCTGGCTGATATCCGGCATGGTATCGCACACATCGGGCGGGCGCCGGGCCAAATTTTGGGCAACCCAGACCATCCATATATCGGCTAAGTGCCGCCCATACGCCGCTAAGACTCCGGTCAGACCCCGCCCGGCGTCCGGTCGACTTGGCGGCGCCCGGCCGGAAATCGGTCAGACATCGGCCGGGGTCCGGTCGGCGTTAGGTCGACCACCCACTGGGGCTCGCAGGGGTATCGCAGGGACATTGGCAAGACATCGGACGAGTGCCTGCCGGACACCGGCCGATAAACAAACCAAGAATTCGACCCTGTTTTCATTTTAACGTCTGGCAGCGTGCGAGACACTTTAAAATGTGACTGTGGAAGCAAAATCACGCGTTCTTTCGCCGACTTCTACACGCCGGCCGATGCCTGGAAATCGCACACGCCTCCCGGTCTCAGCTTTAATTGTGACTTTAGCATAAGTACAGCTCAAACACAGGTTGGCATTCAGCAAGGTTCAGGAATAATGCCAAATGAATAGACTATATAGAGTTTTTTGTTTGTGTTAAGGGTTTGCAGTCCGATCAACAGCTAAGGTCATTTACGGACATGCCAGTTTTATTGGTGGAGAAAACCGGAGTACCCGGAGTAAACCACCGACCTACGACAAGTCACTGGCAACTTTCTCACACTAGGCCGCCCGGACAGGATTCGAACTTAGGAGATGAAAGGCTCTTATGATTACAAGTCGGCGACTTTAACAACTAGGCCACCGCGGCCCCTGACTATATAAAGAGTCAATCAACAGCAAATAAAGAAAGAAGTTCACGGATATGGGCAAATCAAAGGAAAACGCGGGACCTGCGCAAACAAACAACAACAATAGCAACAACAATACAATTATGTAACTAATAAGGAAACATCACAAAGTTCTGTTAATGCAAAACTAGAAGGAAAACTTATATTCAACAAACAAAAGTGGTCATTTCCTGCCACACATATTTCATGTTTCAGTGTCAATTTAGTATTTTTGCAATGTTTCCATATTAAACTAAAAACGTATGTCACTACCAATTTTTTTCTCACTAATATTATAACTGGAGACCAAATGAAAATACCTAGTGACAGTACAGGAAGAGAATAGGAAGCTGAAAAGATAAAATATAACTGTAAGGATAGTGCAAGAATGAGAATTAGTCCTTGCAATAGCATTACCGGATATACCAACAAAAATAACAATATAAAAGAGAGAAGACTAAAATATCATCAAAAGACTGACTTATATGGTAAGCCATCGTGGACAAAAATAAGGATTTTCTAATATTGAAAAAATGAATTTTTTAATATTAATTATTCATTTATTAATATTAAAAAATAATTTATTAATATTATAAATCCATTCAGCGCAGCTACGCAGGGTTACCAAAGAGGCAAGAAATATTGTTAGCTTTTAGAAATTGTTAGAAATATTGTTCATGGTCATCATCTCCAAATTTTTGAAAACTGCTAGGCCCCACTCCTTATAACTCGAGAGTCCTAGCCCTACTCTAGCCCCAGGAATGAAACTTCCCGTGCTCAGTTCTTGTCGGCTAAATTAACAAAGTTATTTTAGATATTTTTTCATATTAAAAAAAGAATTATAGATATTAATAAATTGAAGTAATTAATAATATTAAAAAATGAATTATAAAAATATTAGAAAATGATTAATTAATATTAAATGAATACTTAATATTAAAAAATGATTTATTGATATTAAAAAATGATTTATTAATATTGAAAATTTAATACACTTTATAAATATTAATAATTCATTTATTAATATTAATAATTCATTTTTTAATATTAATAAATCATTTTGAAATATTCATAACTCATTTTTTAATATCAGAAAATGATTTTCTTATATTTAAAAATGAGCCAAGGAATTATTTATATTTTAATGAATGATTTATTAATATTAATAAATTTATATTTAAATTCCTTATTAATATTAATAAATGAATTATTAATATTAAAAAACCTCAATGTTGTCCACGATGGCTTGCCATAGACTTAACATGAATCCCGTGTCAGTTAGCTAATTCATTTTGGGTATTTTTTTGATGAAGCTGTTGTTTGTCTGTCAATAACTTTTGTCATATTGATCCTATTTTTCTTGTTTTTTTTAGTATAAGTTCGTAATTGTTTCCGTTTTTTAGTTATTAACTGTATTTTTTTTTCTGTGTGCGTCTTACGTATTACATTTATGTACCCACGTCAATAGACTTAAGTCTTTTGAATATCGTTTGTGTTTGTCTTATTTCCTAATCTTTAGAAGAAGAACTTTTTTGAGAAAAAAAAACAAGATGCGTTAAGGAACAGGACGAGAGACATTGCCAAACAGACAATAGCCGCAAAAGACAATTCAACACTTAAGTGAAAAGAAAGAACATTTTGACGTTACAACAATCCCCAAGGTTACTTATATAATAGCTCCTAGATTTGTAATAGAAGTTCGTGATGTTTCCTCTTTTAGTTAATAAATGTATATTTGGCATTTTTTTCTGTGTGCGTCCCACGTTTTCCTCTTGTTTGCCCATATCCATGGACTTACGGCTTTAAAATATCGTCTTGGTTTTTCGAATTTACTACTTTATCCATGCGGACCGACTTAGGACTGTCACCAGTACGAAACTAGACCGTGTGGTTAAACCGGTTAACAAGTCCTCGCCCTTCCCACTCGCATGAAACAAGAAGTCTTAAGTATAGACACATATTTACAAAAGGCATTTGGAATACAAAAATTGTACGTAGTCAAGGAACAGAAAACAGAACACAGTGAATAATACATGAAAGAACTATTAACTCAATGTACAGATTGATAAATTTAATTTTTACATTTAATCAATTTTGGTATTTATAAACATTAAGCAAACACAAAACGTGAAAATTATACAATGAATTAAAGCGGAAAATAATGCCTTTAATCAGTTAAAAGTTAACTAAGGGTGTTGCTACATACAGAAACATTATGGCAGCCATGACAAAAAATGTATTTAAACATGATAATATAGAACAATAACTATGGCTATTGAAAATACAATTCTATCAATTTTACCAGGCGAAACTGGTAATGAATATATTTTTTGAGAAAGATGCTGCATGACTTTTAATAAAAACATACATTTTTTAAAACTTTGTATAATTTTTTATTTTTTAAAAAAGAAAAAATAATTTTATTAGACGGGAATATCTTCCATTACTATGGTAACTAATGGTTTACACAAATCTATTTTATGTTCTATTTCATTTACTGAAACATTTATCATTACTCATGAATTCAATTGTTTCTTCTTATTCATGATGTGGCATTGGGGAACTTATAAATTCGTTGACAATGAAAAATTATGACACATATTTGACTGATGAGCACTATGTCACAACTGTATTTACTTTTTTCTTCCTTGTGTACTAAAACTGAAGTCATTGTATCTTCACGTGAACTCGTGATATCCATATCGGTCATAAGAGTATGTTTTGTACTTATTATGAAATTCAAGGTTAAGTAAATACGGAAATATAAGCATATTTTTATTTGGAATTCGACAATATTGTTGTAGTATGAGGAAATATATTCTGATTTTTTATCCAGTTCGTGTAAATATTCAACTTTCAATCAAAAACAAAAATTGCGGTGACACGTTGTTCCTTTTAATGCATATTTATAAAGTTGTTCCTTCTTGATTCATCTTTATAATTAGATCATGCGGTTACGTTACATGTCCTTGCTTCTATGTTTGCTTTCGCCAAAAGATTTTTTTTTCACAATTGTAGACAAAGCATTTGAAATTAAACTTGTAACAAAGCCGAATTTGTTTATCAATAATGATACAACACTTCAACCATTTTGCAAAATAGTTTTGAAATTTGGAACGAATATTATTTACAGCTTAATAAACACCATTGTTCAGTCCATTTTTATTTTTACTTTATCAATCATTAATACACTATATAAGGCTGCTGTTTTCATTTTGTAAAGTGAAAACTTGTTTCCATTCGTGAGTGCTTCTTCACCGGAATTAAAGCCACAGTAACTTTGACAAGGTTGCTGGTACGGATCTTGTTCTATTCTAGATGCTTTACTGATGAATTGCCAATGTTCTCCTTCACGACGGATTACTAAAATTCAGTAGTAAATACCTGTGCTGGCCAACAGTGTTGCATACAACAACACAAATATATTGTGAAATGATATTCTAATTTCAAAATAAGCAAACAGGCATACTAGTAATATTGATTAAAAGTAGAGAATACGAAAAACTTGGGCAAATAAAAGGGGAAAACGTGGGACACACACAGGGAAAACAACACAAATACAATTATTTACTAAAAAGGACAAATTATGAACTTCTATTTAAAAAATATTTCTCGGCGAAACCAGGTGATCACACGCGTTCCCTGCCCCCATGTGCCACCCATCACGGTGTTTCCACCGTGTCCTTTCGGTATATGGCAATCATTTTCATTGTAAAAAAAGGGAGATGTATGTCACCATTAAAATATGTCACTGATATCGGGACGAAAGACTAAACTGACAAAATAGCAAGATATGTAGAAGCAGAAAGCCAAGACAGTACGACATGGAGTAAGATAAAAGAATTATGAAAACACAACCAGGGGAACTAACTCTATGGCATCATGATATGGATTTCCATGACATTTGAATAAAATGCAAACTGAAACGAATAAAATAAAAATTTATAAGATACAAAAACATAATTCTCTTAAAAACATTGGTGGAATTATATGTGATTGTGTTGTTATGTATGACTTATTCCAATTTAATGATACTAGATTTGTTTCGAATAGCAGGTGCTGCCTGTAAATACTCTGTATTTTCTATAAAAAATATCACCTCTGATCAGATTTAATTTGTAATTTATCTTGCACAAGAGCAGTTATATCCTTCTATGATATCTTAATTTAGATATAGGTTTGTACAACTATAATGTGTATGTGGTTTCATTGAAATATGTCAATGTTTTACTGAAAATATTTATAATTATGAGCTTTGATGAAACTTAAGTTAGTATGAACTATGAACAAATTCCTTTTTTTGATTAGGAATTGTTATGTAATTCTGAAACTTAATACAATTTGAGATAATTCCAATCATATGCATGTGTATTTCAATTATCTTTTGAAATTTATCTATGCAAGATAAAATAAAAAACGTAGCAAATGAAAGTAAGTCCCTTCGTCTGACCAACACAACACAACGTTACGAATACTCGATCTATTCTTTAGATTACGTATGAATATTAACAGATCAGCTGATCATGTATGTGCATTGCATTTGTTGTATGTAGTAGAACAAGTTACAATAGAATTTGTTAAAAGAATTTTGTTCGCTTTTTAAGTTTAAGCCTTACACTAGGGAGTAAAACAAGACTTTGAGAGTTGATCATGGTCAGAGAACTGCAGAAATCTGATATACTGACTGTACAAGGTTTGATGGAAATATTATTGTTAGAATGTTGCTGGTAGTAGTAGTAATGACTGCATGTACAAATATGTAATTATAGTTTTGGAGAACACTAATTACGCGATAATATAAAGTATTATTAATAGCACCTTTACCAAAAACAATGTACCTACTATGTTGTTACTTTGCCATGATCATGATCCATACATAGTGTGAATTGGGAAGGTTAGTAAAAATGCTGCAACACCCTACTCATTATTGCGCTGTACATTGTAAATATGCTAGCTTACTGTCTTATATTGATATATGTGGATTCCAAACTAAATGTTTAATTTCAATATCAGTTTAAAGCAGCGATCCAGTTTATTATTATAAAATGATATTATTCTTGAAATTATATTGGTCTAAAGCCGTTAACGTGGTTCCCTATACAATTAGCATATTGACCACTCGCGTGCCGAAAACGTTGATTAGAAGTGATATTGACTTGGTCTGTCTAAAAAGTAGTCTGATTCTCTGTAAAAATGTTATATTGATCGTTTGCGTGTGGAAAAAAAGTTTATTAAATAAAACTGACCGTGTTCGTCGATAAACAGTGTGTCGTATTGTTATAAAATGCTGTTCAAAGGCTTATTGAAAACACATATGCAAAAAAAATGTTAATACATGTAGTAAAATAGCAACACTGATTGGGACCATCTATAAAAAGTACGTTGTAATGTTTTTAAATCATGGATTTCTTATTTTTATAATGAAATAATTATAGCCTTTGGATTTTGATAGATACATGATTTTATTGATTCAGAAGTAATAACGACCGTGGACTTCATCAAAAGCTTATAATTGTATAAAAGCTCAAATCTAATAACATAAACAAAAAAATCAAGTAAATTGAAATAAACCAAACTCGAGAATGTCACAGCATACTTTTTATACAAAAACGAATGCAGTTCTTGAGCTGACGAGGCAAGTGGTTGTTAGATGTCTGGACTGCCATTTAATCAATATAAAATGAAACTTCATGGATTATGATAAATCTATGACAGAGGTTCTGTTGCTAGTATTATCCTCATTTTTTCTCATGTTCTCTGGTTTTAAACACACGTAAGTTATTACTGTAACAGGTGTATTCTACTCCTCGGATATACGTTTATAATGCGTAGTACATGTATGTTCTTATTTATACAGTAGCTATTTTCGTTTTGACCAAAGGTCAAAGTAGGTTTAACTTGTAAATGTACGTATTGTTGATTTTCATACGCAAAAAATTATATTTTACACGGAATGTATTATTATTCATCCCACCAGGTGTTATAGCAAGGTTATGGCAGTGCCCCTTCTACTTTCAATCTTGTCCTTTAGTTTTCTAGGTAAGTGAAGAATTTATACGAAACTCTATTTTAACGTGCAAAATAAGATATGGTTTAACTACCGACGTTAACAAATCTATAAATTATTATGTGAATGTTATATCAAATATTTACTCTTTAAATTGAGGATTGTGTTTGTGTATTTTTGCCTACAATTGTTAACTTCTTATGAAATATAACTGTACTATAGGCAGTAAGTAAGAAAGGGTGATATCTGAATCAGAGGTACTGACGACCAAGGAAAGCACCAACATACACCAAATTACAATACAAATAAATAAAAAAAAACATTTTAAAAAAGTATTCGGAGTGTGACGTAAACGTTACGTATAACGGTAATCTATCTTTATTTAAGCACTTACCATATGATCATGATACGATGTACTGGAAAGAGTGTACGTAAAATTTTCGGGGTGTTACCGAAACATTTTGAATAAAGGTACTCTTACATTAATATATACTGGTAAGAGTATGTGTACCTTTTATTCAAATGATTTTTCATTTTGAAATTAGAAATAGAAAATGGAAAAAAAATTAATATTTTTCGATCTACATTAATAATTTTTAAATTGAAAAAGGGGTAATCAATTTTATTTTACATTTTTCATTTAGAAATAAAGAGAGCATTGAAAATCATTTCAATCTTTTCTTTTTTTTATGTTCAATTTTGTTTCTAAATGGAAACTAAAATTTAGGGCTATGAAAAGGGGATTGTCAAAAGTTGAGTAACGGGAAAATAAGCGGACTCTCGTGTTGATATCACTCATTAAATTGAAACAATTCACGAAATCGTATTCCTAGAATATTCCTAGAAATTGAAGAGTTAAATAACGTTCTAAGTGAACGTGGTGTATTTATTTATGGAAAAAACAAGTCCTAGATTAAAGCGAGAACAGAAAAGTCCACAAAGTCGATTGAAATTACCTAGAACTGACAAACTAAATGGGGATTGTTGAAAGGAAAAGCTACTTATAAAATATAAATAGGAGAAACAAAATGGTATAGAGGTAAGACAAATGACGACAGGCATTTGTTAACATGCACAAACTGATTATAAAATTGGTATTTATTTGTAAAGAGACGACAGAAGCATGTTGGCAGCAAACTTAATTAACATTGAAGATGCATGATATAAATGCTGGTGATTGAATTATAATGAATGGAGGACGCATTAATTGACTTGGGATAAGATAATAAATTTCATCAATGGCATATCTTAAGGTGTATATTTTGAGGTATTTATCAATAAATATCTTATTATTTCAGGTGTCAATGGAACTCCAGGTAAGTTTAATATACGAGGTGTCCTAAACAAAATACATCATGATCACTGCAAGTTCAAATATAAAGTTTAATATATAAACACAATTTGCGATACGTTAGTTGTAATTCGATACAATAGTAAGATTATTTAGATCTTGGTGACTTACAAAGGGATACCATTAGTGTATGTTTGATAATAAACTGGAATGTGTTATTAGAATTTATATAAATAGTAGATAGTTATTATTGCTTGAATACATATTGAATATTATTCTATGGTGGCCCAATGTAATGGACAAAACGAGGTACGGTTTATTATATTACCTTGTATTTTCAGCTTACGACCCATGCCAGACAGTGGAGTGTGGAACGTTTGCATACTGTCTCAATGGCCATTGTATTTGTGACAAAGGGTATATAGGAAATCCTTTACTTGGTTGTTGTAAGTATATTTATATATACGTCCTACCGATCTTAACAGTATTTACGTTCTTGGTATATGCATAAATTATGTTATTGGGCGTTAAAAATAAATAGAACGATGGTACCTGAGTCAGATGGACCGACGACCAAGGAAAACGCCAACAAAAAGACGCGCACACATCACCACATTTTTCCTTGTATGTAAGCTATGACACCAAATGAGTGAGAGGACCTTGTTAATGACCAAACGCATAGATGTAAAGTACACAGAAAACTAACCAAATCAGTGAGAGGACCTTGTTAATGACCTAAAGCATAGATGTCAAGTACAAAGAAGACTAACCAAATGAGTGAGAAGACCTTGTTAATGATCAAAAGCATAGGTGTCAAGTACAAGGAAGACTAACCAAATGAGTGAGAGGACCTTGTTAATGACCTAAAGCATAGGTGTCAAGTACACAGAAGAGACTAACCAAATAAGTGAGAGGACCTTGTTAATGACCTAAAGCATAGATGTCAAGTACAAGGAAAACTAATCAAATGAGTGAGAGGTCCTTGTTAATGACCTAAAGCATAGATGTCAAGTACAAGGCAGAATAACGAAATGAGTGAGAGGACCTTGTTAATGACCTAAAGCATAGATGCCAAGTACAAAATAGACTAACCAAATAAGTGAGAGGTCCTTGTTAATGACCTAAAGCATAGATGTCAAGTACACAGAAGACTAATCAAATGAGTGAGAGGTCCTTGTTAATGACCTAAAGCATAGATGTCAAATACAAGGAAGACGAACCAAATGAGTGAGAGGACCTTGTTAATGACCTGAAGCATAGATGTCAAGTACACAGAAGACTAACCAAATGAGCGAGAGGACCTTGTTGATGACCTAAAGCATAGATGTCAAGTACACAGAAGACTAACCGAATGAGCGAGAGGACCTTGTTAATGACAAAAAGCATAGGTGTCAAGTACACAGAAGACTAACCAAATGAGTGAGTGGACCTTGTTAATGACCTAAAGCATAGGTGTCAAGTACACAGAAGACTTACCAAATGAGTGAGAGGACCTTGTTATTGACCCAAATCATAGGAACGGGTCAATCGTCATCAACGGATTCAAATGGGAAATAAATATAGAATAGACAAGACGTAGATATATCAAAGCTAGCAAAGCAATAAGAGGGGGGATAAGAATTTCCGTTGTTAATTCTGTACAGAAACGACAACCTAGCAAATAATATGAAACTGGTCTTGACAACAATAAAGGTGAGGAAGCATTCCTCTGGATAATTGCTTCGGTCAACCCAGTCCTTGTCATCAGAAAAGAGGTAATAATTTAGATAATTATATAATCAAGGACAGACAGACAGACAGACAGACAGACAGACAGAC